>WNGS01025034.1:0-19485 GCA_020271785.1 Procambarus virginalis | reverse complement strand
TGGACTGCCCGTCTATCCAAGGATACCCTACAAGACCCTAATAAGTCCTTAGACCAGTGACATAAGCCCATGTACTCAGGCGTATGCACTCTGGAGAATCCACGCTGGCTATTATACACGATGTGCACTCGCATTGTACGCTTTAGGCGGAGAATGTGAAACTCAATTCTCTAGGGACAACATATAGGGTAAAGGTGTGTGGAATGGCACGACTTGGAGGGTCGTATTCCAGGGACAACATACCTTATAGGGTAAGGTATGCCCATCCTCGTGAAATGATAGAACTTATAGTAAGTATATGGTTGAAAGTAATAATGTGTAGTGCTGGACCACCAAAAATATACATCTTGAATTATTTAATATGACTAAATATGGATTTTTTTTTTAACCACAACATATATATCGAACCTAACATATCTTTACAATTCTTGGCCGAATACACTCTATCTTTTCCCTAATATATTGCATACATATGCAATACTAGACCTAACAATGTTTAAGTTCGGTCTTAAGCTTTATGTTTCCCAACTCAATAAAATTTAAAGAATAAATATCGGTACATTCGAACAAACAGTTAGCGTATGTACAATCATTTGAAGGGAGTTAGTTGCCCAAATGAATAGAAAATATACCTTCGGGAAGCAGCTTTATTCAAGACTATTATGAATGTGTCCAGGAGTGTAATTCATGAAGACAAGCATTGTTAAGCGTTTCAGCAGCATATATGTAGTGTTACTTGTCCCAACAATAAGCATACATATTTTTCTTGAATATTTAATGTATTTTCATGTCTTCTTCAGATATACTTATGGTCAACCTTTAAATGGCAATTTAACACTGGAAATCACGAAACAAGGACGGAAGAAGAGCAAGACTACTGACATTATAGAGGACAAGGTAAATATTGTAGTGTTTCAACTCTATTTGCACAATTATTATATATATATATATATATGCGAACAAGCCTGAATGGTCCCCAGGACTATATGCGAATGAAAACTCACACCCCAGAAGTGACTCGAACCCATACTCCCAGGAGCAACGCAACTGGTATGTACAAGACGCCTTAAACCACTTGACCATCACGACCGGACATAATGAGGTGATAGCCGAAGCTATTTGAACCACCTCACCGCCGGCACTCGGATGGTTATCTTGGGCATAGCATTCTACCAAATCACCTCATTCTTTGGGGCACACGTGAGGAACACAAATGCGAACAAGCCTGAATGGTCCCCAGGACTATATGCGAATGAAAACTCACACCCCAGAAGTGACTCGAACCCATACTCCCAGGAGCAACGCAACTGGTATGTACAAGACGCCTTAAACCACTTGACCATCACGACCGGACATAATGAGGTGATAGCCGAAGCTATTTGAACCACCTCACCGCCGGCACTCGGATGGTTATCTTGGGCATAGCATTTTACCAAATCACCTCATTCTTTGGGGCACACGTGAGGAACACAAATGCGAACAAGCCTGAATGGTCCCCAGGACTATATGCGAATGAAAACTCACACCCCAGAAGTGACTCGAACCCATACTCCGAGTGCCGGCGGTGAGGTGGTTCAAATAGCTTCGGCTATCACCTCATTATGTCCGGTCGTGATGGTCAAGTGGTTTAAGGCGTCTTGTACATACCAGTTGCGTTGCTCCTGGGAGTATGGGTTCGAGTCACTTCTGGGGTATGAGTTTTCATTCGCATATAGTCCTGGGGACCATTCAGGCTTGTTCGCATTTGTGTTCCTCACGTGTGCCCCAAAGAATGAGGTGATTTGGTAAAATGCTATGCCCAAGATAACCATCCGAGTGCCGGCGGTGAGGTGGTTCAAATAGCTTCGGCTATCACCTCATTATGTCCGGTCGTGATGGTCAAGTGGTTTAAGGCGTCTTGTACATACCAGTTGCGTTGCTCCTGGGAGTATGGGTTCGAGTCACTTCTGGGGTGTGAGTTTTCATTCGCATATAGTCCTGGGGACCATTCAGGCTTGTTCGCATTTGTGTTCCTCACGTGTGCCCCAAAGAATGAGGTGATTTGGTAAAATGCTATGCCCAAGATAACCATCCGAGTGCCGGCGGTGAGGTGGTTCAAATAGCTTCGGCTATCACCTCATTATGTCCGGTCGTGATGGTCAAGTGGTTTAAGGCGTCTTGTACATACCAGTTGCGTTGCTCCTGGGAGTATGGGTTCGAGTCACTTCTGGGGTGTGAGTTTTCATTCGCATATAGTCCTGGGGACCATTCAGGCTTGTTCGCATTTGTGTTCCTCACGTGTGCCCCAAAGAATGAGGTGATTTGGTAAAATGCTATGCCCAAGATAACCATCCGAGTGCCGGCGGTGAGGTGGTTCAAATAGCTTCGGCTATCACCTCATTATGTCCGGTCGTGATGGTCAAGTGGTTTAAGGCGTCTTGTACATACCAGTTGCGTTGCTCCTGGGAGTATGGGTTCGAGTCACTTCTGGGGTGTGAGTTTTCATTCGCATATAGTCCTGGGGACCATTCAGGCTTGTTCGCATTTGTGTTCCTCACGTGTGCCCCAAAGAATGAGGTGATTTGGTAAAATGCTATGCCCAAGATAACCATCCGAGTGCCGGCGGTGAGGTGGTTCAAATAGCTTCGGCTATCACCTCATTATGTCCGGTCGTGATGGTCAAGTGGTTTAAGGCGTCTTGTACATACCAGTTGTGTTGCTCCTGGGAGTATGGGTTCGAGTCACTTCTGGGGTGTGAGTTTTCATTCACATATATATATATATATATATAATATATATATATATATATATATATATATATATATATATAATATATACATATATATATACATACATATATATATATATATATATATACATATATATATACATATATATATATATATATATATATATATATATATATATATATATATATATATATTATATATATGCAACATGATCACAAAAACACTGATCCAAGTATGCAGAATAACCACATAAAAAATAGAAAATGCTTACCGCGTTTTCGGCTAATTCGCCTTCATCAGAGCATAAGTAGAATGAAGATAAGAAAACATTGCTGATCAGACCTTTATATCCGCCTGGGCAGATCACCTGACCACCAAAATAAGTGGAGGAAAGGAATTATAAGAAAGAAGGTAACTGCAGAAGGCCTATTGGCCCATACGAGGCAGCTCCTATTAATATCTCCAATTGCCATACGTGTTAAATGATTGCTGTATTGTTTTGACGTGCTATATTGAGGCTTAAATAGGGATCCAACTTGTACATACCGGGGCTCACATTAAGGCTGTTGATACAATATTTGATCAGAGCAGACTCGATCACGTTTCGTTCAACAAAATCCTTACTTTTAACAATACATTTTGCCCCTGTGAAGTCGATAGAATGATTACATAAACTGAATGTAAATACAATGCACTTGATTGCTGGGCTGTACGAATAGCATATGAATGTTGTTTTAAACGCGAGGAAAGAGATTTAACTGTCTGGCCGATGTAAACACATGCACACTCATTACAAGGGATGGAATACACACAACCTGCTACAGACGAGGGCGAGTTCTTAATTAACATGGACTTAACTGTATTATCATTTTTGAACACTAGATTAATATTAAGTTCTTCAGGGCTGGGGCAAGATTTACTAGACCCTCAGAATATGGTAATACCAAAAAATTTTCAGTTCTGGTTTAGACTTAGTAGTCTGTTTGTAGAAAGTCCTTTTTGCTTGACCAAACGCAAGATCCAAGATAGATTTTGGTATTTTAACTTCTTCCCAATTTCAAATATATATGCTATTTCTTCATCGAAAAATTCCGGACTGCAAACTCTCAGGGCTCTGAGAAACATACCAGAAAAAACTGCCCGCTTGACCTGAACATGATGATTTGAATAGAAATGTACATACGAGCACACATTGGTAGGTTTCCTATACACATTGAATTTGAAACTCCTACCAATTCTATGAATCATGATGTCTAAAAAGGCAGAACACCATTCACTTCGTTCTCAATTGTGAATTTAATTGACGGAACCAGCGAATTAATTTGATTAAGAAAATCAGTTTCGTCATGGTTAACCGGCTACAGGCATAAAATATCGTCAACGTACTTATACCAAAGCAAATTTGAGGGTAAAATCCTGGGAAGGATATTTGTTTCAAACATTCCATGTACAGATTGCTCAAAACAGGGAGAGGGGATTACCCATCGCCATGCCAATGTTTGTTTATAAAATGAATCATTAAAGCTGAAATAATTATCTTTAATGCACAATTTTATAAGTTCAATAATGGTGTTAGTAGGCAAAGTTAAATTATACCTTGGGAGTAGATCCCGTAAGAATGACAACAGATCATCAACAGGAACCCTAGTGAACAGGGACGTCACATCAAAACTCACAAGTTTAAAATCATAATTTAATTTCAAACTAGACAACTTGTTAACCAAGTTCAAGTTTTTTGTTATGTGTGAGTTGGAAATGGAACCTACTACTGGAGACAAGACTTGGACAAGCCATTTGGAAAGTCTATATGCCACAGATCCAACAGAACTAATAATAGGTCTTGCAGGATTATTGGGTTTGTGTGTTTTAATAAGCCCATAATAAGCATCAACTCCTTATCGTTCTTGAGCACGGTTTTAAGAGTTTTGTTGAAATGAGCAATAACTCTTTCAATAGGGTCACTATTAACAGGTAAGTAAGTGTCTCTGTCCTCCAATAACTGGTTCATTTTTTGGACGTAGTCTTTTATCAGCTTGTGTGTTATATTATATAATCATTTGCTTAAATTTGTCCTATACTTATTTTTCAACTTTTTTCTCTGATTTCTTCTATTACCTAGTTTGCCTAGCCTCACCATACTCCTTTACTCCAGTGTACCTCTGGCTTTGCCTGTGTCTCAAATAGCATATTGTTACTTTCAGTGTACCTGAGAATACTTGTAAGCAATCTACCTCAATTTTCTTTTTTGTTCATTTTGATTTTGTATTGTATAGTTTTGTTTATATCTTTTTTTTATATCTATACCTTTTGTATTGTATAGTCTATGTTTATATGTTTTTTCTCTGAGTTCATTTACTACCTAGGTTGCCTAGCCTCACCATACTCCCTTACTCCATTGTACCCTTGTAAGACCCTTGTTAGCTACCTCATTTTTTCTTTGTTGTTCATTTTGTGTTTGTTTTGTATAGTCTTGTTTATATATTTTTTCCCCACTTATAGCTTAATTCGACTTTGTATTTGCCACAACTGCCTTGTTTTCCTGCAACCAGCCTCTTTATGCAGTCAAGTATAGACCCTGAACTAAACCTCTTATCCACTATCTATGACAATCATCATTTTAATGATCTAAATTGCAGTTATTTTGCAGCACAAGATGTTAACAATGTATTAACTCATAATCACAATATCTCTGTAATCAACCTGAACGTTAGATCCCTAGGTAAACATTTCGATGATGTTAGTGCCTTGATTGAAACTGTTGACAACAAATTCTCTTTTATTATACTTACTGAAACGTGGTTGAAAGAGGACACTACTCAACTCTTTAACATGCCTAACTACTCGGCAATTCACAACTGTCGTCAAATTCAGAGAGGTGGTGGTATTGCTCTTTACTACCACCATGAACTTACATGCTTAAAAGAAATTAGAACTAGAGACTCCTGTGGGGAGTATATCTTCGCTAGCTTCAGAGTCAAGGGTGCCGAGTCTGTCCTGTCTGTGGGTGCAGTCTATAGAATCCCTAACACTGATGTATCCGAATTCAACTCAAACCTCAGAAACCTAATACTCGATAACAGACTGAACAAAAACCATCTAATTATCGCAGGGGACTTTAATATTGACCTCTGCGAGCCTGAACACCCTACTACTGTTAGCTTCCTTAACTGTATGAATTCCTGCTTCCTCATACCCTTAATCACTAGACCTACTAGAATCACTGATAGTACTGCCACGTCTCTAGATCACATCTGGACAAACTTAACCTCTCCACTTACTTCAGGTATAATCACCGATAGCACTACAGACCATTACCCCACATTTCTCTTAACTAACATTAGCAAACCACCTCTAGAATCAAGGAAGCTAAGTTTTAGGCTGCACAATGAAACTGCATTAGCCAATTTTATAACTGCTGCTGATAATGTCAATTGGGAGTCCGAGTTAGGTAACATAGGGGACATCAACCTAGCAGTGCAATCTTTTCTTCAAAAAACTCTTAGCCTTTATAACACCCACTGTCCTATGCTTACAAAACAAGTCACAACCAAAAGGCTTAACAATCCCTGGCTAACAAAGGGAATACTTAAATCCATTAATAAAAAATGACCTTGAGAAGAAGTATAGATTAGGTATTGTCTCCAAAGAATTCTCAAAGAATTACTCGTTATTGCTATCTAAGATAATTAGACGAGCTAAAACTAAATACTTCGAGGATAAATTTACCCAAATAAGGAGAAACATTAAAAAAACTTGGAGCACAATTTCACAAATATTGGGATCAAAGAAGATTCTAAATAACAAACATACACTCCTGTCCAATAACGATGGTCAGCTTTCAGCCTCTGATTCTGCTATTGAGTTCAATAGGTTCTTCTCTTCTATTGGTTCATCCCTTGCGAACGATATTCCATCCTCCAGTACTGGTGTTAACGACTATCTTACAGGTAACTATCCACAGTCTCTGTACTTAAAGCCTATTAATTCCACTGAAGTCAATGAGATAATCCTTTCCCTTAAAACCAAGTCTAGTGCCCTTGAGGAAATACCAACTTTAATTTACAAAAAAGCCTCCAGAACTTTAGCCCCTGCAATTGCATTGCTCTTCAACAAGTCACTTGAACTCCAAACCTTTCCAGATATTCTAAAAAAAGCGAGAGTAACCCCGGTACACAAATGTGGTGATCTCACAGATGTTAACAACTACAGACCTATATCAATCCTGCCTAACCTGTCAAAAATATTTGAGAAATTAATCTACAAGCAGCTTTACTCTTATCTAGCCAAACACAATATACTTAGCTCTTGCCAATATGGCTTCAGACCCAAAAAAAGCACTAATGATGCACTTATTAGTATGATTAACTTGATTCATACAGCTCTTGATAAAAATGAGTTCCCTGTTGGGTTATTTGTGGACCTGCGAAAGGCTTTTGACACTGTCAACCACCAAAACCTTCTTCTTAAATTACATCATTATGGAGTCAGAGGACACTCCCTGCAATACCTCAAATCCTACCTTACTGACAGGCTCCAGTATGTTTCTGTGAATAATTCAATTTCTCCCACCCTACCCATCAACATTGGTGTTCCTCAGGGCAGCATACTTGGCCCTCTCCTCTTTCTCATCTACATTAATGACCTTCCTAATGCCTCCCAACACCTCAAACCAATTCTGTTTGCTGACGACACAACCTTCATTTACTCCAGTCCTGACCCCCTTGCTCTAAATGCCACAGTGAATACTGAGCTAGAGAAAGTCCATCTTTGGCTAACTGCTAACAAACTCACCCTTAACATTGACAAAACTTTTTATATTCTGTTTGGCAATAAATCCTCTAATCATATAAATCTCAAAATAAACAATACCCAAATTTGTAACAAATTAGATGGCAAATTCCTTGGCATTCTCATTGACCACAAGCTGAATTTCCGGGGACACATTCTAAATATATCTAAAAAAGTTTCAAAAACTGTTGGCATTCTTTCTAAGATCAGATATTATGTACCCCGCCCTGCCCTGGTGACTCTCTATTACTCCCTCATCTATCCATATCTCAACTATGGTATTTGTGCTTGGGGTTCTACTACCCAAAATCATTTACGTCCTCTAATCACTCAACACAAAGCTGCTATTAGGACAATATCCAACTCTGGCCCCAGACATCATTCGGTACCCCTACTCAAATCTCTGAATATGTTAGACATTAAGTCACTTCACATTCTCTCATGTGTATTATACATATATAAAACGCTGAACTGTAATGCCAATCCTGACCTCAAAAGCTTCATAGAAGGTTGTAACAGAACCCATAAGCACCACACCAGACATAAATACAGTTTTGATATTCCTAGAGTACGACTTAATCTAACTAGAAATGCTTTACAAATCAAGGGACCCAGAATGTGGAATGACCTTCCCAACCATGTTAAAGACTGTGCCTCTCTCAACCAGTTTAAGAGAAAAACGAAGAAATACCTAATAAATTCCCTGTAACCTGCCTTACCCCTCTATTGTCAACCAATGTCTGTTTTTGTTTAAATGACGCTGTTTTGTCGACCGAATTGCATTTGTGCTGCTTTTTCAGCCATGTTCCCCCCTTCTTAACTGTTTTTTTTTTCTCAACTCATTTTATTCCTTATGCTCAATTAGTCTTAAGCCTTAGTCATTTAAGTTTTTCATGCCCGAAACGCTTTGCGTAATAGTGGCTTTAGGCATTGTATGTACTAGCCCTATCTATTTACTCCATCACTCTGTACAATCACTTTTATGTATGTACCTTACCTAAATAAACATTTGATTTTGATTTTTTTTTTTGATATATATAGATATATATCTATATATATATATTATATATATATATATATATTATATATATATATATATATATATATGTACATGTATGTATGATGTGTACATGTGTATATAACATTAATAATTTTGTAACTAGCGTCAAAAATTGTTATTTGCTTAGCTAAACGAACTAGAGGGTTCAGTTCCTGAACCGATTATGTGCCTCTGTAATCCTTTACACCACCGCCCACGGGATGGGTATGGGTGCATAATAAAGAAAGAAATTGAAATTGTCCAGCCAGGCGGGGAAAACAGGCTGCACAATACTGATAAAGTATGTAATTCACAAAGATGCGCTGATAAACATTAATGTTTTTTTTTTATTAAAGATACAGATATAAACTTTTTTTCAAACGTTGAATGTAACAATATTTTCAAGTATAGTACCTTAACCCTATCACACATCACGATGATAATCGCAGGATCGATGTCTAGGTGAATTATGGCTGACACAGTCAGATTACATATGTCAGCCACAAGCAGGTAATTTTCAAAAGAAGCCCAAAGCCTTGGAATGGCATCCACAAATACATCTCTTAACTTAATTATAAACCATATAAGTCTATATCATCAGAAATTCAGAAACATAAAAATATAGTTTCACATTTTTGTTATTAAAGTATATATTTTGAACCACATACTCATCCTGAGAGTCTTAGTTTATTGTGCACCCCATAGTTATCATGGGCCCGATCACGAAGCAGTTACGCAAGTACTTACAAACGTGTACATCTTTCCTCAATCTTTGCCGGCTTTGATAACATTTATTAAACAGTTTAAAAACATGAAAACTTCCCAATCAACTGTTAATATTTTTATAAACAGCCTCGTGGTGCTTCAGAGTTCATTAACTGTCTAATAATTGTAAACAAAGCCGCCAAAGATTGAGAAAAGAGTTTAGGTTCGTAAGTGCTTGCGTAACGGCTTCGTGAATCTGGCCCATGACACCCAAGGGGTCCGTGTAATTTCTCAAAGCTAATTACCCCAGAGGAACAGGCTTCCTCCGATTTGTAGTTTGGTCCACCAGGCCGTTTGTTTGACGCCGCTGTCATTTACACCCGACATTATATGATTATTTATTTATTTACTTATTTATTTATTTATTTAAATTCAAGAAGGTACATTGGGGGTTAGCAGAGAATACAGAAATTAAGTTGAATTTACATTCTTGTTAAGCCACTAACACGCATAGCGTTTCGGAACATTAGTAGTCCAAATTAGCCTAAATTGTTTTTTAATTATCCCAACGTCTCTAAGGATAAGGGGTTGATTTATGAGTGCCGGGCACTCAATACTAAGTAGCCTACCTTGCTACTTGTTTATTTATTTAATTTGTATTTATACATATAAGTGTTCTTACATTCTTGTAAAGCCACTAGCACGCATAACGTTCCGGGTAGATCCTTAATCCTAATTTTGTCCTCGGAATGCAACCCTCCGAATCGTTTACCAACAAGATTGTTCAATAAATCCCTGAACTATATGTTTAACACATCTCTAACCCTGTCCGTGGAGGACAAACTATCTTTCCGGCAGAGCAATGCAAATAAAAATCGTTCAAAAATACTGATTTATTCGATCTACTCATCAATACGTAACCTAGACAAAGAAGTTTTGCACTTTCTATTTGTGTATCAGGAAGAATACCTGATTAACGTAATTTAATTGCGCTACTTTTTATTTTATAACATTTTTTTCCTCGGTAGCTTGTTTAGGTTCTTCTAATTATCTTAGATATCAGTGAAGAGAACCTCCTAGGAACTATATATGTTTGTAAGAAGTATAACAATCCTGAGAACTCAAGTAAATTATGTTGCATGAGTGCTTGTAATAATCACTTATTACAAGCAAGTGATTGCTTATGACATTTAAGTAAAATAGTTTAATGAACGTGTGTTTGTGTGTGTGTGTGTACGTGAAGAGGAAACAGCATCCACAGCCTCATTGTAAATATTTATGGCTTTCAGAGCATACGACCACTGCCTACCTGGTCTCGGTCGAGGGTTACCTTGCCTTGAGGTTACCTTGAGGTGCTTCCGGGGCTTAGCGTCCCCGCGGCCCGGTCATCGACCAGGCCTCCTGGTTGCTGGACTGATCAACCAGGCTGTTGGACGCGGCTGTTCGCAGCCTGACGTATGAGTCACAGCCTGGTTGATCAGGTATCCTTTGGAGGTGCTTATCCAGTTCTCTCTTGAACACTGCGAGGGGTTTGCCAGTTATGCCCCTTATGTGTAGCGGGAGCGTGTTGAACAGTCTCGGGGCCCCTGATGTTGAAAGAGTTCTCTCTCAGAGTACCTGTTGCACCTCTGTTTTTCAACGTGGGTATTCTGCACATCCTGCCATGTCTTCTGGTCTCATGTGATGTTATTTCTGTGTGCAGGTTTGGGACCAGCCCCTCTAATATTTTCCATGTGTAAATTATTATGTATCTCTCCCGCCTGCACTCAAGGGAGTACAGATTTAGGCTCTTTAGTCGGTCCCAATAGTTTAGATGTTTTACAGAGTGGATTCTAGCAGTAAAGGATCTCTGCACGCTTTCCAGGTCAGCAATTTCTCCAGCTTTGAAAGGGGCTGTCATTGTGCAGCAGTACTCCACTCTAGAGAGCACAAGCGTTTTGAAAGAACAGCGGATGTATATCCAGTATCATAAGTTAACATTAACCATAACAAGTATGGAAACTTTATTGACCTATACATAGAAAAGAGACTGAACTTCAGCACCCACATACAACAAATATAGGGGTGCTGAGAGAGAGAGAGAGAGAGAGAGAGAGAGAGAGAGAGAGAGAGAGAGAGAGAGAGAGAGAGAGAGAGAGAGAGAGAGAGAGAAAGAGAGAGAAAGAGAGCGAGAGAGAGCGAGAGAGTGAGTGAGTGAGTGAGTATCCACTGAGGTCTGATTAAGACCTTTTGGGGACCTTAATCATTAGAACGTCCAATGATGAACGCAAAGTGAGGCGTTCTCAGACACATAAATGCATTCCTGCATCACGTCTTCTAGTATTCAGATGGCATATTGACATGATAAGCATATTATGTTGCTTCAGGAATCATTCCTTCTGAAGATATATTAATACTGTATACGAAAATACTTAAGGAAATTATTGTTTCAATTCTTCCTCCGTGGTCTGTCATATTATATATATATATATATATATATATATATATATATATATATATATATATATATATATATATATATATATATATATATATATCTGTAGGGTAAGGCAGGTCCTAGTCAACAACGGCTTCTCCAATGGTTTCATCGAAGACATCATAAGAAGGAAAGTAAAACGCCATGCAACCTCTGAAGAAACAACTAATACAACACCTATACCTCCTATTAGACTATTTTACAGGAACTTCTTCTCCACCGCTCATAAAACGGAGGAAAGGGTCCTGAAAGATATTGTTAATAGAAATGTTATCCCTACAGACAAAAATCAGAAGATACAACTAACGATTTACTATAAAACCAAAAAAACAGCCAGCCTACTAATGAAAAACTCTCCAGACACGGAGCAGAACGCCCTAAAAGAGACAAACGTCGTCTATGCCTTTAAATGTCCACTTGGGGACTGTAAGCCCCAAAAAACTCAGTATATAGGCAAGACAACAACATCTCTTTCCAGGCGTTTAACGATGCATAAGCAACAGGGCTCCATTAAGGAACATATACTCTCTTCCCACAACCAAACCATCACCAGAGAAATCTTAACAAATAACACAGAAATCATCGATAGGTACAGCGATAGCAGGCGGCTTGACATCTGCGAGGCACTACACATCAAGAAGTCAACACCAGCAATCAACAGTCAATTAATGAACAACTATATTCTACCCACTTCAAGACCCCGCTCCAATATAGAAGCATCAAGAAATATGGGCCAATAGGCCCTTCCGCAGTCACTTCCATTCATACCTTCAATTTACCCAGTTAATATCCATATATATATATATATATATATATATATATATATATATATATATATATATATATATATATATATATATATATATATATATATATATATATATATAAAGTTTAGGTAATGTTGGTCTAGGGAGGGAACCGGGAAAACGCGTGTTGCTGGAACATGCCACCTGCGGAAGGTGTGGGTAGGTACGGTAGTGCAGGGGGGGGGGTGTACTCAGGAATGGGTGGTGGGTATGGTGTCTGGGGGGGATTTTAGGCTGGGGGTGCCTAGTAAGGTGAATGGACGTAACATTGAACTGGGGAGACTGAGAAGTATGGCGGAGTAGTGGCTAGCTTGATCGTCAGGCGGAGCTGGGGTGGAGCTAGGTGAGGTACCTAGTAGATTCCTCCTCTCCTCCCTACATGTGAGATAACCCCCGACTCTCCCCCAGGGAAGTCACTCTTCTCCCCTGCCTGTAACTGTGGATAAATTGGTCCGCCGGTTTTCAATTTATATATTTTCCATTATTATGGTTACAAAAATAATGATACAAAAATCAGCATGAAAATTACCTCTGCTGAAGACATTGGTAAACTACAAACAGATATTAACAAAGTTTTCGATTGGGCAGCAGAAAATAACATGATGTTTAACGGTGATAAATTCCAGGTACTCAGATACGGCAAAAATGAGGATCTTAAACATAATACAGGGTACAAAACACAATCGAATCTGCCCATAGTAGGAAAACAGAAGGTCAGGATTTGGGAATAATGATGTCCGACGACCTAACGTTTAGGGAGCATAACCAAGCAAGTATTGCGTCAGCCAGAAAAATGATAGGATGGATTACGAGAACCTTCAAGTCCAGAGATCCCATCACAATGGTTGTACTCTTCAAATCACTTGTGTTGTCCCGTCTTGAGTACTGCTCAGTACTCACTTCCCCCTTTAGAGCAGGAGAAATTGCTGAAATTGAGGGAATACAGAGAACATATACAGCACGCATAGACAAGATAAAGCACCTAAATTATTGGGATCGTCTCAAAGCTCTCCAAATGTACTCACTAGAAAGGAGACGAGAGAGATACCAAATAATATACACATGGAAAATACTGGAGGGACAGGTCCCAAATCTGCACAGTAAAATAACAACGTACTAGAGTGAATGACATGGAAGAAAATGCAGAATAGAACCAGTGAAGAGCAGAGGTGCCATAGGCACAATCAGAGAACACTGTTTGAACATCAGAGGTCCACGGTTGTTGAACGTCCTACCAGCGAGCATCAGAAATATTACAGGAACAACCGTGGACATCTTCAAGAGGAAACTAGATTGTTTCCTTCAAGGAGTGCCGAACCAACCGGGCTGTGGTGGGTATGTGGGCCTGCGGGCTGCTCCAAGCAACAGCCTGGTGGACCAAACTCTCACAAGTCAAGTCTGGCCTCGGGCTGGGCTTGGGGAGTAGACGAACTCCCAGAACCCCATCAACCAGGTAACTAGGTATGGTTACGTCCCTGGTACTTAAATGTACTAAGTCCTCTTCTAGTTTTCCCTGTGCATGGATCCGTAACCTACTATTAGTACTCATCTCGACCCTTAAGTCAACCACCAAAGATCCTCCGCTCCACTCAGCCCACAGGTCTTGATGAATGTCATATGTCTTTACGAATTTTCCTATCGGTCTCAAATTTCGTGTCAGTTACTCTAGAATTAAACCTACAGAACGCCCATGATTCACCGTGCAGCATGCAATATTCCACACAAGGAAAATTCTTGTTTCCCCTATCTCCCTAGGAGGGCGGAAGGAAATAATAAAATAAATTCCCACCCTCAGTTCTAACTGGCTAAGGTCATTAATTCCATGTACCGGGGGGGGGGGGGATGATGGACCTCGGAGTCGCTAATCCACGCCTATGACCGCTTTATCCTTAATCCCCTTAATGCGTAATATCCCATCCCCCCCTACCAAGGGGCGCACAAATTCAATGAGTACAAATACACAAATCACAATACAAGAATCCCATTTAACATTTCAGGTTAATATAGTACTCTTAAGAGTATAATAGTGTACATCCACCGCACTAGATTTTAACCCATTAACGTTCCAAGATAATATCCTCACTCTACTTAATGATTAATAATAAAACTACCATTGCCCTGTCCGTCACATTTCACGGGATACGAGTTTTTCTTAGACACTCTTCCATCACCGTAACATTTTTGCTTTCTACTCACTTGCACAACATCTACTAACATCAAAAGTAATATTATTCCTATCTATTTTTTGTTAATTCTGTATACCGTTTTACTTTAACCTTTGTTTCAACATCTGTCACTACGGAAGGTTGAACACCGCTAACACTACTAGAAAGTGCCTTTTCGTGACTATCCTCTATCATCAATACGTCATGTTCTTCCTTACTTTCTTCTACACACATTTCACTTTCCATTTCACGTCCTGTTTCACTTACCATTTCACGTCCTGTTTCACTTACCATTTCACGTCCTGTTTCACTTTCCATATCACGTCCTGTTTTACTTTCCATTTCACGTCCTGTTTCACCACGTCTATCCTCCATAGCTAATTTTTCTAATGTCTCGATCCTCTTGTCTAGTTTTTTTTTTTTAGATATTCCAATATTTGAGTACCAACCTCAGGCCGAGTTCACTATATTGTCCTGAACCTTGTTTCCACAAGGTTTAATTTTTTCAGCTGCGTTTCCTACTTTCCCTAGGCTCGCCTTAATTGTCTCCGCTCTTTTTTCACACACATTGTTCATAGGGGGCTGTCATTGGCTTCCAGCTGTTCCTTCTATGTTCCTGCTGCACAATCTTTCCTTCCTTCGAGGATACATCTATCCTGCTTGTAGCACCCGTCCTAGAGTCTCTCAGATGAGGCTTCATGCGGCATAGATAGGAACCAGCAATGTGGCTGCCTCGACAATTGCAATAAGATGGGACGATTTTTTCAACGTTTTTAATCTTGACTCTACACTCTCTACACTAAACTATCAACACCTGGGGTCAAACTGGCATTTCCAAGCCATACAATTATTAGACAGTTAATGAACTCTGAAGCACCACGAGGCTGTTTATAAAAATATTAACAGTTGATTGGGAAGTTTTCATGTTTTTAAACTGTTTAATAAATGTTATCAAAGCCGGCAAAGATTGAGGAAAGATGTACACGTTTGTAAGTACTTGCGTAACTGCTTCGTGATCGGGCCCATGATAACTATGGGGTGCACAATAAACTAAGACTCTCAGGATGAGTATGTGGTTCAAAATATATACTTTAATAACAAAAATGTGAAACTATATTTTTATGTTTCTGAATTTCTGATGATATAGACTATATATGGTTTATAATTAAGTTAAGAGATGTATTTGTGGATGCCATTCCAAGGCTTTGGGCCTTCTTTTGAAAATTACCTGCTTGTGGCTGACATATGTAATCTGACTGTGTCAGCCATAATTCACCTAGACATCGATCCTGCGTCATAATTAACATCATCAATAAATGATGATGATAGAGTGCAATTCAGGTATCTTTGCAACTTGATAGGAAATCGTTAAGTCCTAAATATATCTTTGTTCTTATACTTGAAATATTGTTACATTCAACGTTTGAAAACAAAGTTTATATCTGTATCTTTAATAAAAAAAACATTAATGTTTATCAGCGCATCTTTGTGAATTACATATTTTATCAGTATTGTGCAGCCTGTTTTCCCCGCCTGGCTGGACAATTTCAATTTCTTTATTTATTATGCACCCCATACCCATCCCGTGGGCGGTGGTGTAAAGGATTACAGAGGCACATAATCGGTTCAGGAACTGAACCCTCTAGTTCGTTTAGCTAAGCAAATAACAATTTTTGACGCTAGTTACAAAATTATTAATGTTATATACACATGTACACACTCATACATACATGTACATATATATATGCGTATACATATATACATACACATACATATTTAATCACCCACACAAATAAACACATCAATAATCTTTGTGCCACAAGTGATCAACAAGAGGCTCACAACAGTCACTATACAAGGCACTTTACATTTATGATGAGTCACACAGTTACTAGTCTTGCTGCACACCCACCCAACTGGGCGGCAGCTTTACAGTCATGTGCTCCACACCCACCCAACTGGGCGGCAGCTTTACAGTCATGTGCACCACACCCACCCAACTGGGCGGCAACTTTACAGTCATGTTCATGATTACCTACAGTAAGCAAATTTTGGATACTTCGCTAAGATTTTGGGCAGCACATCATTATGAATGAAGTACTTACACACACTGATGCCAATAGTTTTCTTGTGTCCTGACACCGGCGATGGGGTTGTATTATTTATTTAACGAAATATATAAATATATATTCCTTGAAATTTTGTCACATTAACGTCTACATCTGTCGTTCTTCTAACATATAGATGTTAAGGTTAATTAACATATATGCAAATTACAAAATTTATTAACTGGAGTGCAGAGCTTCACACACTCAATGCTAGCCATCAAGTAACTATCAAAATGCATATATCTTTGCTTTCACTTCTGTTATATTTATGACAAGGGATTTAAAATTTCCCTATATTTCTGCTTTTCTGATGATATAAAAAAAACTTTCGTTTATTACAGTATCTACATAAAATTAACATTGATCTTCATTAGGTTGTAGTTCCCATCAATAGGGAGAGCGTCGGTCAAATTTTTTTTTTTAAATATAAATATCTTTCCTCTCAATAATATGCCCGAAACGCTATGCGTACTAGTGGCTTTAGATATTGTATGTACTAGCTCTATCTATAAATCCAATATTATGTTTGTAAATCGACTATTTATGTACTTTCCTGAATAAAATGAACTTTAGTAATATCTAATCTCTGTGACTAAAACGTAAGAACGACTTTATCTATGCCTTTTTGATAACATATACAATTATAAGCTTTATTAGTGAATCTCTATTAATTAAGCAATATATCAGAGAGTGTGTAGGGTTCGGTGTTCCATGTGAGAAGAGACATGGGAGATTTTACATCAGTACAGTAAATGGTTTAAGTAGCAAACGCATACTAACGAATAATGATTGGTATCTATAGACCAACACTAGAAGTCGATTTAACTTCCAGACATGTATTTTTCAATAAGTCTTAAATGTTTTGTGGCTAGTTATGTTAGATATTATTAGAAATACGTATTCTACTTGTTAATATTAAATTTGCGATCATTTAAGGAGAGAAGTGCGACGACTGGATCACTGTGTACAGAAGGTTGAGATGCCAACAAACACTTTCCAGACAACAATATATCTTGGATAAGTCGCTCCACAACATTGACACGGACCGTTGACTTCCTGTGAGGCCACATATTTGCTTATTTCATAATGAAATTATATTATTTCATAATAAATATATGTTTTCTCGTGTTCTGCATTAAGCACCAACATTATTAGGAATAATTATACCATATTTCTTCATTATTTAAGTAATGCTATAAGGCTTTGAGTAGCTTTGGGTCATTAGGTGAACAGAATCTCCAATAGATGGGGCGAGAGTCGCGCTATCTCTCGCCCGGGCGTGAGTCGAAACTTATTTTAGAATTGATATATCTTTGTCCTCCAACAAGATATATTTCCTTTGGTGCACTCACAATAACGAGTATATCTCGGTCTTTCTGAAGGCATATAATATTTTAGGCTTTATAAGCGTATCTTTGTTAATTACACACTATATTGACAAGTGCGTAGGCTTCTGCACTCCATGACCGACAAGCTACTGAATGCCACTATAAAAACGTATGTATCTTCACGTGAGCTTTATATATGTCTATGGTAAAGTATTTAAAATGAAGCTTATATTTCTATCTTTCTTAAGACATATAAAACATTTGTGTTTATTAACGAATTTACGTGAAATAAGCATTGTTCTGAGAGAGAGTTGCTCTGTCGATCAGTCTGTGCGGGGTCGGAGGTCGGCGATTATTAAAACACATGTATCTTCATTAGAACTTTATATATTTCTATGGTAAAGTAGTTAAAATGAAGCTTATATTTCTATCTTTCATAAGACATATAAAACATTTGTGTTTATTAACGAATTTACGTGAAATAAGCATTGTTCTGAGAGAGAGTTACTCCGTTGCTCGATCTGTGCGGGATCGGAGCTCGCCGATTATAAAAATACACGTATCTTCGCTTTAAATACAAATATGCCCATGGTAAGGCATTTAAAATGAAGATTATGTTTCTATCTTTCTTGAGACGTATAAACCTCTTACGTTTATTAACGATTCTGCGTGAAATAAGCATTGTTCTGAGATGAATATTGCGGATTTCCAGCTCTACGACCGATGAAAAATGCAACTTTTATACAACTGCAAATATCTTCAGTTTTACTTTAAATTTTGTCCTGAAAGAGTTTTCATATATAGATCCAGTTTCTGCCGTTCTCCTGGCATAAAAAGACCTTTGGTTTAATAAGTTATCAAGATGTTTTCAACAATATTACTAGGGCGTTCACCGATTCCAACATGGGCGACCCTTTTGGAAACGCAACACATGGGTTGACCTGATTGATATATGGGTCAGATTCCATTAACGTTCGGAACAATACTGAACTGTGGTCTAGCACTTTATTTCCCTGCCTACTAGTCTTCCTATATCGTAGGTTATAATTGAACCTTCCTGGTGTTAGAAATCTTGTGTCACAACGTGCCTTTTATTTGTGTATGAAGGCGGCTTCCACAACTTTCAGTTTCATTGCAATGTTGACCACCTAAAGAGTGTGCAATTTGTATGACATTCGAAAATGCATTGCCGTTTTCAGCATTCGTCCGTTTCCACTTATTTTTTGCACTAGTGTTTTTATTTTGTTTTAACCACTTAAGCCTATAAGTGTTTGCGATTTTATCTGATGGCCACTAATACTTTAGTGGCCTCGACAGGACAGGAAGCAGGCGGCTTGTCAA
>WNGS01025032.1:0-23350 GCA_020271785.1 Procambarus virginalis | reverse complement strand
GACCTATACTGTTTTCTGATATATGTAAATGATCTCCCTGAGGATATAGACTCGTTTCTCTCAATGTTTGCTGATGATGCAAAAATTATGAGGAGGATTGAAATAGAGGATGATTGTAGGAGGCTACAAGATAATCTAGACAGATTGAATGAATGGTCCTACAAATGGCTGCCAAAGTTCAACCGGAGTAAACGCAAAGTAATGAAACTAGGCGGTGGAAACAGGAGGCCAGACACAGGATACAGAATTAGGAGATGAAGTACTTAATGAAACGGACAGAGAGAAAGATCTATGAGTTGATATCACACCAAACCTGTCTCCTGAAGCCCACATAAAAAGAATATCGTCTGCGGCATATGTGAGGCTGGCTAACATCAGAACAGCATTCAGGAACCTGTATAAGGAATCATTCAGAATCTTGTATACCACATATGTAAGATCAATCCTGGGCTATGCGGCCGCCTGCATGCAGCCCGTACCTTGTCAAGCACAAGACGAAGCTGGAAAAAGTTCAGAGTTGTGCCACTAGACTTACCCTCCCCAGAACTAAGAGGCATGAGTTACGAGGAAAGGCTGCAGGAAATGGAACTTACGACACTGGAAGACAGAAGAGGTTAAGGGAGACATGATCACTACCTACAAAATCCTCAGGGGAATCAACCGGGTATGCAAGGATAAATTATTCAACACTGGTGGTACGCGAACCAGGGGACACAGGTGGAAACTGAGTACCCACATGAGCCACAGAGACGTTAGAAAGAACTTTTTCAGTGTCAGCTTAGATAACAGGTGGAATGCATTAAGCAGAGATGTGGTGGAGGCTGACTCCATACACAGTTTCAAATGTAGAAATGACAGAGCCCAGTAGGCTCAGGAACCCTGTACACCAGTGGATTGACAGTTGATTGGTGGGACCAAAGAGCGAAACCTCAACCCCCGCAAGCACAAATAGGTGAGTAAACACACACAGCACCTATTGGAGCTGGACGTGAAAAAAGCTGTTAGTCTAGACGGAATCTCGCCATGGGTATTGAAAGAGTGTGCATGAGCACTTTACTTACCACTCTCCATAGTGTATAGTAGGTCACTGGAAACGGGAGACCTACCAGAAATATCGAAGACTGCTAATGTAGTACCAATATACAAAAAGGGTGACAGACAAGAGGCACTGAACTACAGGCCAGTGTCCTTAACTTGTATACCATGCAAGGTGATGGAGAAGATTGTGAGAAAAAACCTGGTAACACATCTGGAGAGAAGGGAATTCGTGACACCCCATCAACATGGGTTCAGGGAGGGTAAATTTTGCCTTACAGACTTATAGAATTCTACGATCAGGTGACAAAGATTAAGCAAGAAAGAGAAGGGTGGGCGGACTGCAATTTTTTTGGACTGTCGGAAAGCCTTTGACACAGTACCCCATAAAAGGTTGATGCATAAGCTGGAGAAACAGGCAGGAGTAACAGGTATGGGCGCTCCAGTGGATAAGGGAGTACCTAAGCAATAGGAAGCAGAGAGTTACAGTGTGGGGGTGAGACCTCAGATTGGCGTGAAGTCACCAGTGAAAGTCCCACAGGGCTCTGTACTCGGACCTATTTCGTTTCTGATATATGTAAATGATCTCCAAGAGGGTATAGACTCATTCCTCTCAATGTTTGCTGACGACGCCAAAATTATGAGGAGGATTAAGACAGAGGAGACAGCTTGAGGCTTCAAGAAGACCTAGACAAGCTGCAGGAATAGTCGAACAATGGTTGTTAGAGTTTAACCCAAGCAAATATAATGTAATGAAGATAGGGGTAGGAAGCAGGAGACCAGATACCTTGTATCATTTGGGAGACGAAATACTTCCGGAGTCAGAGAGAGAGAAAGACCTGGGGGTTGATATCACGCCAGACCTGTCCCCTGAAGCTCATATCAAGAGGATAACATCAGCGGCATATGTCAGGTTGGCTAACATAAGAACGGCATTTAGAAACTTGTGTAAGGAATCTTTCAGAACATTATATACCACATATGTCAGACCAATCCTGGAGTATGCAGGTCCAGCATGGAGTCCATATCTATTCAAGCATAAGACTAAACTGGAAAAGGTTCAAATGGTTTGCCACCAGACTAGTACCCGAGCTGAGAGGTATGAGCTATGAGGGGAGAGTACGGGAATTAAACCTCACATCGTTGGAAGACAGAAGAGTTAGGGGGGACATGATCACCACATACAAGATTCTCAAGGGAATCGACAGGGCAGATGAAGACATGCTATTTAACACAAGGGCCACACGCACTAGGGGACACAGGTGGAAACTCAGTGCCCAAATGAGCCACAGAGATATTAGAAAGAACTTTTTTAGTGTCAGAGTGGTTGGTTGACAAATGGAATGCATTCAGGAAGTGATGTGGTTGAGGCAGACTCCATACACAGTTTCAAATATAGATATGATAGAGCCAATAGGCTCAGGAACCTGAACACCTGTTGATTGACGGTTGAAAGGCGGGACCAAAGAGCCAGAGCTCAACCCCCGCAAGCACAACTAGGTGAGTACAAATAGCTGAGTAGACACCCACAACCACACACACACCCCACAACCACACACACACCCATACCACACACACATTCATTATTGTTGTTAACACAACTGCCCATGAAAGTATCCCTCTCCTCTGGACGTATACTGCTTTCCAATTTCGCTAAGTGTCGCCAGCAGAGCTTGCTAATGGCTCGTCTCCTCCCAAACCTTCACTCTCGCCCCCACCCTCGCTCACCAGCGGCAGGACCTTCACTCTCGCCCCCACCCCCGCTCACCAGCGGCAGGACCTTCACTCTCGCCCCCACCCTCGCTCACCAGCGGGGGGACCTTCACTCTCGCCCCCACCCTCGCTCACCAGCGGGGGGACCTTCACTCTCGCCCCACCCTCGCTCACCAGCGGGGGGACCTTCACTCTCGCCCCCACCCTCGCTCACCAGCGGGGGGACCTTCACTCTCGCCCCCACCCTCGCTCACCAGTGGCGGGACCTTCACTCTCGCTCACCAGCGCGGGACCTTCACTCTCGCCCCCACCCTCGCTCACCACGGCAGGACTTCACTCTCCCCCCACCCTCGCTCACCATCGTGGGACCTTCACTCTCGCCCCCACCCCCTCTCACCAGTGGTGGGACCTTCACTCTCGCCCCACCCTCGCTCACCAGCGGTGGACCTTCACTCTCCGCCCCCCCCTCGCTCACCAGCGTGGGACCTTCACCTCGCCCCCACCCTCGCTCACCAGCGGTGGGACCTTCACCTCGCTCACCAGCGGCGGGACCTTCACTCTCGCCCACCCTCGCTCACCAGCGGTGGGACTTCCTCTCGCCCCCACCCTCGCTCACCAGCGGTGGGACTTCACTCTCGCTCACAGCGGCGGGACCTTCACTCTCGCCCCACCCTCGCTCACCCCGGTGGGACCCTTCACTCTCGCCCCCACCCTCGCTCACCACGGTGGGACCTTCACTCTCGCTCACCCCGCGGGACCTTCACTCTCGCCCCCACCCTCGCTCACCAGCGGTGGGACCTTCACTCTCGCCCTCCCCTCGCTCACCAGCGGTGGGACCTTCACTCTCGCCCCCACCCTCGCTCACCAGCGGTGGGACCTTCACTCTCGCTCACCAGCGGCGGGACCTTCACTCTCGCCCCCACCCTCGCTCACCAGCGGTGGACCTTCACTCTCGCCCTCACCCTCGCTCACCAGCGGTGGACCTTCACTCTCGCCCCCCCTCTCTCACCAGCGGTGGGACCTTCACTCTCGCCCTCACCCTCGCTCCCAGCGGTGGGACCTCACTCTCGCCCCCACCCTCGCTCACCAGCGGTGGGACCTTCACTCTCGCTCACCAGCGGCGGGACCTCACTCTCTCCCACCAGCGTGGGACCTTCACTCTCGCCCACCAGCGTGGGACCTTCACTCTCGCCCCAGCGGTGGGACCTTCACTCTCGCCCACCAGCGGTGGGACCTTCACTCTCGCCCCACCCTCGCTCACAGCGGTGGGACCTTCACTCTCGCCCTCACCCTCGCTCACCAGCGGTGGGACCTTCACTCTCGCCCCACCCTCGCTCACCAGCGGTGGGACCTTCACTCTCGCCCTCCCCTCGCTCACCAGCGGTGGGACCTTCACTCTCGCCCCCACCCTCGCTCACCAGCGGTGGGACCTTCACTCTCGCTCACCAGCGGCGGGACCTTCACTCTCGCCCACCAGCGGCGGGACCTTCACTCTCGCCCCCACCCTCGCTCACCAGCGGTGGGACCTTCACTCTCGCTCACCAGCGGCGGGACCTTCACTCTCGCCCCCACCCTCGCTCACCAGCGGCAGGACCTTCACTCTCGCCCCCACCCTCGCTCACCAGCGTGGGACCTTCACTCTCGCCCCCACCCTCGCTCACCAGCGGTGGACCTTCACTCTCGCCCTCACCCTCGCTCACCAGCGGTGGGACCTTCACTCGCCCCCACCCTCGCTCACCAGCGGTGGGACCTTCACTCTCGCTCACCAGCGGCGGGACCTTCACTCTCGCCCCCAGCGGTGGGACCTTCACTCTCGCCCACCAGCGGTGGGACCTTCACTCTCGCCCACCAGCGGTGGGACCTTCACTCTCGCCCACCAGCGGTGGGACCTTCACTCTCGCCCACCAGCGGTGGGACCTTCACTCTCGCCCACCAGCGGTGGGACCTTCACTCTTGCCCACCAGCGGTGGGACCTTCACTCTCGCCCACCAGCGGCGGACCTTCACTCTCGCTCACCAGCGGCGGGACCTTCACTCTCGCCCACCAGCGGTGGACCTTCACTCTCGCCCCAGCGGTGGGACCTTCACTCTCGCCCACCAGCGGCGGGACCTTCACTCTCGCCCACCAGCGGCGGGACCTTCACTCTCGCTCACCAGCGGTGGACCTTCACTCTCGCCCCCACCCTCGCTCACCAGTGGTGGGACCTTCACTCTCGCCCACCAGCGGCGGGACCTTCACTCTCGCTCACCAGCGGTGGACCTTCACTCTCGCCCACCAGCGGTGGGACCTTCACTCTCGCCCTCACCCTCGCTCACCAGCGGTGGGACCTTCACTCTCGCCCCCACCCTCGCTCACCAGTGGTGGGCCTTCACTCTCGCCCCCCCCTCGCTCACCAGTGGTGGGACCTTCACTCTCGCCCCCACCCTCGCTCACCAGTGGTGGGACCTTCACTCTCGCTCACCAGCGGTGGGACCTTCACTCTCGCCCCCACTCTCGCTCACCAGCGGTGGGACCTTCACTCTCGCCCCACCCTCGCTCACCAGTGGTGGACCTTCACTCTCGCCCCCACCCTCGCTCACCAGCGGCGGGACCTTCACTCTCGCTCACCAGCGGTGGGACCTCACTCTCGCCCTCACCCTCGCTCACCAGTGGTGGGACCTTCACTCTCGCCCCCACCCTCGCTCACCAGCGTGGGACCTTCACTCTCGCCCTCACCCTCGCTCACCAGCGGCGGGACCTGACACTCTCGCCCCACCCTCGCTCACCAGCGGTGGGACCTCACTCTCGCTCACCAGCGGCGGGACCTTCACTCTCGCCCCCACTCTCGCTCACCAGCGGTGGGACCTTCACTCTCGCCCACCAGCGGTGGGACCTTCACTCTCGCCCTCACCCTCGCTCACCAGCGGTGGACCTTCACTCTCGCCCACCAGCGGTGGGACCTTCACTCTCGCCCCCACTCTCGCTCACCAGCGGTGGGACCTTCACTCTCGCCCCACCCTCGCTCACCAGTGGTGGGACCTTCACTCTCGCCCCCACCCTCGCTCACCAGCGGCGGGACCTTCACTCTCGCTCACCAGCGGTGGGACCTTCACTCTCGCCCTCACCCTCGCTCACCAGTGGTGGGACCTTCACTCTCGCCCCCACCCTCGCTCACCAGCGGTGGGACCTTCACTCTCGCCCTCACCCTCGCTCACCAGCGGCGGGACCTGACACTCTCGCCCCCACCCTCGCTCACCAGCGGTGGGACCTTCACTCTCGCTCACCAGCGGCGGGACCTTCACTCTCGCCCCCACTCTCGCTCACCAGCGGTGGGACCTTCACTCTCGCCCCCACCCTCGCTCACCAGTGGTGGGACCTTCACTCTCGCCCCCCCCTCGCTCACCAGCGGCGGGACCTTCACTCTCGCTCACCAGCGGCGGGACCTTCACTCTCGCCCCCACTCTCGCTCACCAGCGGTGGGACCTTCACTCTCGCCCTCACCCTCGCTCACCACGGTGGGACCTCACTCTCGCCCTCACCCTCGCTCACCAGTGGCGGGACCTGACACTCTCGCCCCCACCCTCGCTCACCAGCGGTGGGACCTTCACTCTCGCTCACCAGCGGCGGACCTTCACTCTCGCCCCCACTCTCGCTCACCAGGTGGGACCTTCACTCTCGCCCTCACCCTCGCTCACCAGCGGTGGGACCTTCACTCTCGCCCACCAGCGGTGGGACCTTCACTCTCGCCCCCACTCTCGCTCACCAGCGGTGGGACCTTCACTCTCGCCCACCAGCGGTGGGACCTTCACTCTCGCTCACCAGCGTGGGACCTTCACTCTCGCCCACCAGCGGTGGGACCTTCACTCTCGCCCACCAGCGGTGGGACCTTCACTCTCGCCCCCATCCTCGCTCACCAGCGGCGGGACCTTCACTCTCGCCCCCACTCTCGCTCACCAGCGGTGGGACCTTCACTCTCGCCCACCAGCGGTGGGACCTTCACTCTCGCCCCCACCCTCGCTCACCAGCGGTGGGACCTTCACCCTCGCCCACCAGCGTGGGACCTTCACTCTCGCTCACCAGCGGTGGGACCTTCACTCTCGCCCCCACCCTCGCTCACCACGCGGGACCTTCACTCTCGCCCCCCCCCTCGCTCACCAGCGGTGGGACCTTCACTCTCGCCCCCACCCTCGCTCACCATGGTGGGACCTTCACTCTCGCCCCACCCTCGCTCACCAGCGGTGGGACCTTCACTCTCGCCCCCACCCTCGCTCACCAGCGGTGGACCTTCACCCTCGCCCACCAGCGGTGGGACCTTCACTCTCGCTCACCAGCGGCAGGACCTTCACTCTCGCCCCCACCCTCGCTCACCAGCGGCGGGACCTTCACTCTCGCCCCCACCCTCGCTCACCAGCGTGGGACCTTCACTCTCGCCCCCACCCTCGCTCACCAGTGGTGGGACCTTCACTCTCGCCCCCACCCTCGCTCACCAGCGGTGGGACCTTCACTCTCGCCCCCACCCTCGCTCACCAGCGGTGGGACCTCACTCTCGCCCCCACCCTCGCTCACCAGCGGTGGGACCTTCACTCTCGCCCCCACCCTCGCTCACCAGCGGTGGGACCTTCACTCTCGCCCTCACCCTCGCTCACCAGCGGCGGGACCTTCACTCTCGCCCCCACCCTCGCTCACCAGCGGTGGGACCTTCACTCTCGCCCTCACTCTCGCTCACCAGCGGTGGGACCTTCACTATCGCCCACCAGCGGCGGGACCTTCACTCTCGCTCACCAGCGGTGGGACCTTCACTCTCGCTCACCAGCGGTGGGACCTTCACTCTCGCTCACCAGCGGTGGGACCTTCACTCTCGCTCACCAGCGGGGGACCTTCACTCTCGCTCACCAGCGGTGGGACCTTCACTCTCGCTCACCAGCGGCGGGACCTTCACTCTCGCTCACCAGCGGTGGGACCTTCACTCTCGCTCACCAGCGGTGGGACCTTCACTCTCGCTCACCAGCGGTGGGACCTTCACCCTCGCTCACCAGCGGTGGGACCTTCACTCTCGCTCACCAGCGGTGGGACCTTCACCCCTCGCTCACCAGTGGTGGGACCTTCACTCTCGCCCTCACCCTCGCTCACCAGTGGTGGGACCTTCACTCTCGCCCCCACACTCGCTCACCAGCGTGGGACCTTCCCTCTCGCTCACCAGCGGTGGGACCTTCACTCTCGCTCACCAGCGGTGGGACCTTCACTCTCGCCCTCACCCTCGCTCACCAGTGGTGGGACCTTCACTCTCGCCCCCACACTCGCTCACCAGTGGTGGGACCTTCACTCTCGCCCCCACACTCGCTCACCAGCGGTGGGACCTTCACTCTCGCCCCCACCCTCACTCACCGCGTGGGACCTTCACTCTCGCCCCCCCCTCGCTCACCAGTGGTGGGACCTTCACTCTCGCCCCACCCTTGCTCACTAGCGGTGGGACCTTCACTCTCGCCCCCACCCTCGCTCACCAGCGGTGGGACCTTCACTCTCGCCCCCACCCTTGCTCACCAGCGGTGGGACCTTCACTCTCGCCCCCACCCTTGCTCACCAGCGGTGGGACCTTCACTCTCGCCCCCACCCTCGCTCACCAGCGGCAGGACCTTCACTCTCGCCCCCATCCGCTCACCAGCGGCAGGACCTTCACTCTCGCCCCCACCCCGCTCACCAGCGGCGGACCTTCACTCTCGCCCCCACCCCCGCTCACCAGCGGCAGGACGGAGGGCCACACACACCGCCTCAACCACAAATAAGTTTATGCATCGCCAAACATTTTCAAAGTTTTTGTTGCAATCAATTGGAATTCGGAGCCCAGGAGTGTGTTTGTTATCCCAGAGTGTGAGTGTTCGTTATCCCAGAGGTGTGTGGTGTTTGTTATCCCAGAGTGTGAGTGTTCGTTATCCCAGAGTGTGAGTGTTCGTTATCCCAGAGTGTGAGTGTCGTTATCTCAGAGTGTGGAGTGTTCGTTATCTCCAGAGTGTGAGTGTTTGTTATCCCAGAGTGTGAGTGTTTGTTATCCCAGAGGGTGAGTGTTCGTTATCCCAGCGAGTGGAGTGTTTGTTATCCCAGAGTGTGAGTGTTTGTTATCCCAGAGTGTGAGTGTTCGTTATCCCAGAGTGTGAGTGTTTGTTATCCCAGAGTGTGAGTGTTTGTTATCCCAGAGTGTGAGTGTTCGTTATCCCAGAGTGTGAGTGTTGNAAACTGACGTTATTTTTAAGAGGACGGATTGCTCCAGCGCCCCCACCAACGGTGGATGTCTTTTGTACCATTGAGTAAATAATAATATTAATCTAATATTAATAATGTAGGAGGCATACACATTGTATATTTGCGTTAGTTTAAAAATAGGGATGACGGGTAGGCAGTTCTACATTCATGTTTTTTGTTAGTTTTTTTCACAGTAAAGAAGAAGGTGTGTGTATCTGGCCCTCTCACCACTCAAGCTTTCATAGTTGTTTGTTGGTGACTGACAACTTCCCTTAGCAGTCACACGAGGTGTCTGACTCTGAGCTATGACACTCGAACATCCGCAGTATCCAACCTCACGAGTCTCTCGCGTGTTTACATCAGAGACTCGGGTGCTCCTGCCCGCCCCCTTCACCTGACACCCTCAGGTTGGCACTTGCTCGCACGTCTCGATATTCAGAACAGCAATAAGTAGTTAAGGGCGTAAACCCTTTATATATAATTTTATTCTTTATTAAACACATAAGACATTTACAACGACTATACTAATAATATTTTTAAAAATGTGCAAACATCATTTTTTCCCAAATAACTTTAAAGTTTAATGAACCTCGTCATAAGAGAGTCTTCAGTCCTCTTGTAACAAAATCAAATCAAATGAAAGCTACTGTGTGTTTTTACACTTTATAACGTAATGTGACCAACATGCAAACATCGTTCTATTACTGTGTGACGGTTTTAGAGCTTGTAACGTAACATAGAAAATCAACAGTTGTAAGTCAGTCTTCAATTTCTTATAACAAAATCAAATCAATGTTAGTGTGTGTTTTACACCTCGTAACGTAACATGACCAACATGCAACCACCATTCTTCTACTGTATGACCGTTTTTCAGTCCTTGTAACACACGCATAATGTAACTTAACGCAGAAAATCATCGTTCTGCTGTCCAAATAAATATCATTTTGAAATGTAAAGTGTGTCATCCTAACGTAACAACGTGACCAACATGCAAACATCGTTCTATTACTGTGTGACTGTTTTAGACTTTGTAAGACACAATGTAACGTAATGTAACGTGGAAAATCATAGACTTGCTATTATATTTAAAATTAGCTTGTTCATTATCACTGAGGACAAGCCATTTATCGGGTTGTAGTTCAAGGCTCGCTCTAAGACCTACATTATCCAAAACGTATTCAGTAACCGAGGTAACATCCAACCATAAGTTTGAAGTAGGTAATTACACCGCTCCTCTTGCCGGCTTCAATTTGCTAGGATCAACATGATTTAAAAAAACTGAGTTAGTTTATCATAGCTCGTAGCCTTACACCCTGAAATCGTAGATATCAGCTTATGTACAACCAGAACGAGAATAATGACCCGGCCGACCTTGAGGCATTTAGCGCTGTGTCATTATCACCTCGTTAGCACCACACGCCCAGACATCCACTCTGTCTCGCGAGATGACAGCTCGCCTCATCAGCCGTTACCACTCATTACGTCAGCAAAAAACAGAGACTGTTGATAGCGGGACAATGAAAACAGAATATTCACCACTCTTAATACTTTATTCAATAACTGGTAAACATAACTTAATGTAGGTGCATATTTTATTTTATCAAGGTAGAACAAATAAACATTACTGAAACATAAAGGAGATAATATTCCATGTACAGCAAACACAATGTTTACACTCTCACGCGTGATGTTTCATTGTTTTTTTCTACAGGCAAACGAGTTATGCTTCATTTCAACGAACGTTTAGGAGGAGGTGGTATAGATATGACCCTTCCACCGTCATTATCACTATCACTGCTTGTGGTATAGATATGACCCTTCCACCGTCATTATCACTATCACTGCTTGTGGTATAGATATGACCCTTCCACCGTCATTATCACTATCACTGCTTGTGGTATAGATATGACCCTTCCACCGTCATTATCACTATCACTGCTTGTGGTATAGATATGACCCTTCCACCGTCATTATCACTATCACTGCTTGTGGTATAGATATGACCCTTCCACCGTCATTATCACTATCACTGCTTGTGGTATAGATATGATCCTTCCACCGTCATTATCACTATCACTGCTTGTGGTATAGATATGTCCCTTCCACCGTCATTATCACTATCACTGCTTGTGGTATCAATATAGCTACTTCGATTAAGATTCCCGACTCTGATCCTTCGTAGACGGGGTGAAATTTTCTTCGTCAATACTTATTATTACAGACTGAGATAATGAAGATGTGTTCCTCACATCTCGAGCTCGAACCTTAGGTGGGGGTTGGTGTGAACTGTGTTGTGGGCTGAGGAATAGAGTCATATCAACATCAGAAAGTAAAGGCTGTTGTTGACTGTCTGTAAGTAATATACTCCCGTCCAGGAAAGTCTCTACATTCAAATCGCTTTCTAGCTGCCTAGGGGACACAACCTCAGAGAGAGAAATGCCTGTAAACACCGCATCATCACTCATACTTCCACTCATACCAATGAGATCATCATAGTCACCCGTCCTATTATTATTATTATTATTATTACTATTGCCTACACCCCGAACTCCTGTTAAGAGGCTTGGGGATAACCCTTCTTCCACAGCATTCATAAAATGTGGTAAGTTATTACCACCACCACCATCTGCGTCTCCTCTGTTCCCCTCAGCTGCGACCTTACTGGTACTAGGCTAAACTCCATCCACACCAGGGGGGAGGGGATACTACTACTATTACTACTAGCAACGCCAGCTACATCAACAGCAGCAGCAGCAGCAGCACTGCTAGCTCCCACAGTAGCAGCAGTGGCAGCACCTGCAGTAGCAGCAGCAGTAGCAGCGGGAAGGTCGTCGTCTCTGGCAGCTGCACCAGTACTAGCAGTGGTCGGGGATGATGTAGGTGTAATAGGGCGGGGGATGGAGGCTCACCACCAGTAACCAGTGCTTGTGTGTGTGTGTATTTCCCAGGAATATATATATTTCCCCCTACGGAGGAGGCTCGTCCGTCTGGTTCTCCAAGAAATCTAAAACAAAAAGAACATATTACCAGCATAACATTTACACTACTAGCATTATCCACCCCATTAAAATATTATTGTTATTTCCATCACACATCATAGCGCGATTTAGCGTGGCTCGGGAACATACCACGAATTATTGCCAGGGCCTGACCTAGACTCTCATCTTAAGCTTGGGCGACCATTGTGGAAGGAGTAGGAACCTTTACCAAGCTCCGGGGTACATATATGCACACGGTCAAGTGGATGGGAGTGTCTCCTTACCACACTCCACAGCCTCATCTCCATTAATATTAATAATAATAATAATAATAATAATAATAATAATAATAATAATAATTAAAATAATAATTATAATAAAATTAATAATAATAATACCAAGATTCTGCTTTTATATTTGTTTATTATTATTATTTAAGAAATGATAGGGAGAAGTAGATGTAGCACATCTCCGCTTACTGGACATTTGCTACTCCTTGTTAAGCAATCTGAGCGCATCACCATATGTCTGCATGGAATAAGAACTGTGTTTAATTCTTTTGTGAAACACACCTTACATTTAAATCTTCCGACACCAGGCATAAGGTTCTCTTCTGCAGCTACGCCCACACTCTCATCAGCCTCGACGACTGTGGGAATGGGACAGGATGTGATAACCTCCTGACTCATTAATAGTTCTAAGCTTGATTCATCTACGACATCAGAGATGGGTCTTTCACCTTCATCCAGTCTGTCTAAAAACCACATCACCAGCTCTACACAGTTAGTTTCTGAAATGAGCGGTATTAAGTCCTTTGAGAACTTAAGATATTCGCTTAGGGCGGCTCTCATAGTAGTGAATGGGAACCTCATTGTATTAACCATCCCGTTGACACAGGTGTTACGAACCCAAGTTCATCGTCAGAGCACGGAGTAGTGACGTCAACGCCATCTGTGAGTCCGCTCCCGAAACCTCCCACGAAATGGACGACGCCATCTAATGGTGGCAGGAATATGCCAGCTCGACATGCTAGATTCTTGTCCTGGTAGCTCGTGAGGTAGCTGGTGCTGACCTCTGGTGAGGTGGTGCTCAGAACATCAGCGCCATCTATTGAGCTAATAATAATAATAATTCTTTTTATCGTCTCTGTGGCTCATCTGGGTACTAAGTTTCCACCTGTGTCCCGTTGTTCGTGTCCCACCCGTGCTGAAGAGTTTGTCTTTGTCCACCCTGTCAATTCCCCTGAGAATTTTGTAGGTGGTTATCATGTCTCCCCTTACTCTTCTGTTTTCCAGGGATGTGAGGTTCAGCTCCTGTAGCCTTTCCTCGTAGCTCAATCCTCTCAGTTCCGGGACGAGCCTGGTGGCATACCGCTGAATCTTCTCTAATTTTGTATTGTGTTTAACTAGGTATGGACTCCAGGCTGGAGCTGCATACTCCAGGATTGGTCTTACATAAGTGGTATACAGGGTTCTGAAAGATTCCTTACATAAGTTTCTAAAGGCAGTTCTTATGTTGGCCAGTCTAGCATATGCCGCTGATGATATTCTTTTGATGTGGGCTTCTGGGGACAGGTTCGGTGTGATATCAACCCCCAGATCTTTCTCTCTATTTGACTCTTGCAGGATTTCCCCTCCCAAATGATATCTTGTGTTCAGCCTCCTGCTCCCTTCTCCTAATTTCATCACCTTACACTTTCCCGAGTTAAACTTTAGCAGCCATTTTCTAGACCATTCCTCCAGTTTATCCAGGTCATCCTGTAGTCTCTGTCTATCTTCATCCGTCTTGATTCTTCTCATAATTTTTGCATCATCAGCAAACATTGAGAGGAATGAGTCTATACCCTCCGGAAGATCGTTCACATATATATGCTGTGACATTTTTTTGGACTGTCGGAAAGCTTTTGACACAGTACCCTATAAAAGGTTGATGCATAAGCTGGAGAAACAGGCAGGAGTAACAGGTAGGGCGCTCCAGTGGATAAGGGAGTACCTAAGCAATAGGAAGCAGAGTACTACAGTGAGGGGACCAAAGAGCCAGAGCTTAGCCCTTGCAAGCACAACTAGGTGAGTATAACTAGGTGAGTACACACACACACACACACACACACACACACACACACACACACACATATATACACACACACATATACATATACTTGTCATATACAAGACAACAGTGAAGGAACAGGTGATTAAACTTAGGGTGGGCGAGGACAGGTACACAGAGAATGACAAAGAGGTGTGTGAAGAACTCAACAAAAGGTTCCAGGAGGTCTTTACAATAGAACAGGGAGATATCACGGCGCTGGGAGAGGTGGCGGCAAACCAGGTGACCTTGGATAGGTTCGAAATTACAAGAGATGAAGTCAAAAAGCACCTATTGGAGCTGGATGTGAGAAAAGCTGTTGGGCCGGATGGAATCTCGCCATGGGTATTGAAAGAGTGTGCAGGAGCACTTTGCTTACCACTCTCCATAGTGTATAGTAAGTCACTGAAAACGGGGGACCTACCAGAAATATGGAAGACTGCTAATGTAGAACCAATATACAAAAAGGGTGACAGACAAGAGGCACTGAACTACAGGCCAGTGTCCTTAACTTGTATACCATGCAAGGTGATGGAGAAGATTGTGAGAAAAAACCTAGTAACACATCTGGAGAGAAGAGACTTCGTGACAACCCATCAACATGGGTTCAGGGAGGGTAAATCTTGCCTTACAGGCTTGATACAGACAGACTGGGGGTTGATATCACGCCAGACCTGTCCCCTGAAGCTCATATCAAGAGGATAACATCAGCAGCATATGCCAGGTCGGCTAACATAAGAACGGCCTTTAGAAACATGTGTAAGGAATCTTTCAGAACATTATATACCACATATGTCAGACCAATCCTGGAATATGCGGCTCCAGCATGGAGTCCCTATCTAGTCAAGCATAAGACTAAACTGGAAAAGGTTCAAAGGTTTGCCACCAGACTAGTACCCGAGCTGAGAGGTATGAGCTACGAGGAGCGACTGCAGGAATTAAACCTCACTTCGTTGGAAGACAGAAGAGTTAGGGGGGACATGATCACCACATTCAAGATTCTCAGGGGAATCGACAGGGTTGATAGAGACAGGCTGTTTAACACAAGGGGCATACGCACTAGGGGACACAGGTGGAAACTGAGTGCCCAAATGAGCCACAGAGATATTAGAAAGAACTTTTTTAGTGTCAGAGTGGTTGACAAATGAAATGCATTAGGAAGCGATGTGGTGGAGGCTGACTCCATACACAGTTTCAAGTGTAGATATGATAGAGCCCATTAGGCTCAGGAAACTGTACACCTGTTGATTGACGGTTGAGAGGCGGGACCAAAGAGCCAGAGCTCAACCCCCGCAAGCACAGCTAGGTGAGTACAACTAGGTGAGTACACACACACACACACACACAGCAGCAGCAAACAAGTTTGTTTGCAAACAAGTTTGTCCCAGTCCAAAAGGAAAACAGTGAAATGAGGATGAGAAACCCATGGTTTAATCAGAGATGTAGGCTAGCTAAGCAGCAAAGTAAAAGTACGTGGAGAAACTATAGGAATAACAGGACACTAGAGAGCAGAGAAAGATACCAGAATGCCAGGAATGAATATGTTTGGATGAGAAGAGAGGCAGCAAGACAATACGAAAATGACATCGCAAGCAAGGCAAAGACTCACCCTAAACTGCTGCATAGCCACATCAGGAGAAAATCAACAGTAGAGGAACAGGTTATGAAATTAAGGATAGGGGCAGAAGGATTCATTACAAACGCCAAGGAAGTGTGTGAGGAACTGAATAAAAAATTCCAGGAGGTCTTCACCTTAGAGGAAGGAGAAATTCCAGAGATAAGAGAGGGAATAGCTAACCAGGAACCACTGGAAGAGTTTGAGATTACCAGCGGTGAAGTAAGGAAGTGTTTACTAGAGTTGGATGTGACAAAGGCTATAGGCCCAGATGGAATCTCCCCATGGGTTCTAAAGGAAGGAGCAAGAGAACTGTGCCTACCACACTCCTTAGTGTATAACAAATCACTGGCAACAGGGGAACTGCCAGAAATTTGGAAAGCAGCTAACGTAGTCCCGATATACAAGAAAGGGGATAGACAGGAGGCACTGAATTACAGGCCAGTGTCCCTAACCTGCATATCATGCAAGCTGATGGAGAAGATTGTGCGAAGAAAGCTAGTGGAACATCTGGAGCGAAAGAACTTTGTAACACAGCATCAACATGGGTTCAAAGATGGCAGGTCCTGCCTCACAGGGTTACTTGAATTCTACGACCAGGCAACAAAAATAAGGCAAGAAAGAGAAGGGTGCGCAGATTGCATATTTTTGGATTGTCAGAAAGCCTTTGATACAGTGCCACACAAGAGCCTAGTGAAAAAGCTGGAGATGCAGGATGGAGTGAAAGGGAAGGTACTCCATTGGATACAGGAGTATCTAAGCAACAGGAGACAACGAGTCAGTGTGAGGTGTGAGGCCTCAGATTGGCGAGACGTCCCGCAGGGGTCAGTCCTTGGACCTATACTGTTTCTGATATATGTAAATGATCTCCCAGAGGGAATAGAATCGGTTCTCTCAATGTTTGCCGATGATGCAAAAATTATGAGGATGATTGAAACAGAGGATGATAGTAGGAGGCTACAAGATGACGTAGACAGACTGAGTGAATGGTCCAACAAATGGTTGTTGAAGTTCAATCCGAGTAAATGCAAAGTAATGAAACTAGGCAGTGGAAACAGGAGGCCAGACACAGGATACAGAATAGGAAATGAAGTACATAATGAAACGGACAGGGAGAAAGATCTAGGAGTTGATATCACACCAAACCTGTCTCCTGAAGCCCAAATAAAAAGAATAAGGTCTGCGGCATATGCGAGGCTGGCTAACATCAGAACAGCGTTCAGGAACCTGTGTAAGGAATCATTCAGAATCTTGTACACCACATATGTAAGACCAATCCTGGAGTATGTGGCCCCAGCATGGAGCCCGTACCTTGTCAAGCACAAGACGAAGCTGGAAAAAGTCCAAAGGTATGCCACTAGACTAGTCCCAGAACTAAGAGGGTTCGTTTTTTAAGTTTTTCTAAGTTTTCACAATAGAACAAGGAGAAGTCCCTGCACTAAGTGAGGAGGCGGCAAACCAAGCAACCTTGGAGGAATTTGACCTCACCAGTGATGAGGTCAAAAGGTGTCTGCTGGAGCTGGATGTGACAAAGGCTCTTGGGCCGGACAGAATCTCACCATGGATACTAAAAGAAGGTGCATAAACACTAAGTGTGCCACTCTCTATGGTGTATAACAGGTCACTGGAAACAGGAGACTTACCAGAAAGTTGGAAGACAGGTAACGTGGTCCCAATTTACAAGAAGGGTGATAGGCAAGAGGCACTGAACTACAGGCCAGTTTCCTTAACTTGTATGCCATGCAAGGTGATGGAGAAGATCGTGAGGAAAACGCTCGTAGAGCATCTGGAGGGAAATAACTTTGTAACGCACCACCAACATGGATTCAGGGATGGTAAATCGTGCCTCACAGGTTTAATAGAATTTTATGACCAGGCAACAAAAATTAGGCAGGAAAGAGAAGGGTGGGCCGATGGCATTTTCATGGACTGTCAAAAAGCTTTTGACACAGTACCCCATAAAGGGCTGTTAAAAAAGTTGGAGCAACAGGCAGGAATAAAAGGGAAGGTGCTCCAGTGGATAAGGGAGTACTTAAGCAACAGGAAACAGCGAGTAACGGTGAGGGGGGAGACATCAGAGTGGCGAGATGTCACCAGCGGAGTCCTACAGGGCTCAGTACTTGGGCCCATCCTGTTTCTAATATATGTGAACGATCTTCCGGAGGGTATAGACTCATTCCTCTCAATGTTTGCTGATGATGCAAAAATTATGAGAAGAATCAAGACGGATGAAGATAGACAGAGACTACAGGATGACCTGGATAAACTGGAGGAATGGTCTAGAAAATGGCTGCTAAAGTTCAACTCAGGAAAGTGTAAGGTGATGAAATTAGGCAAAGGGAGCAGGAGGTTGAACACAAGGTATCATTTGGGAGGTGATATCCTGCAAGAGTCAAGTAGAGAGAAAGATCTGGGGGGTTGATATCACACCGAACCTGTTGTTGGAAATTTCCAACAATAATAAACTACTATTGTATTATAATAAATTATCTAGTAACAGTTTTTTCTGTTACGATCGAATGCTATGAAGAGTATAAATATCTTCTCCATTTCTCGTTTGAGATCATTTATCGAGAATGTGATAATTATTAAATCCCTATAATTGCAACCCAATTCCTATTAATGCATTTCATCCATAATTGCGCGGAAAATAATAATTCGTGATTAATAATTTCTGTGGTGAATGCGGAGCGGGTTGAGGGAGGAAGGCAGACACCATTACACACGAGGCAGATCTGACGAGCAGAGAGACGAGACGCGTGGTGGTGTGACTGAAGAGTTTTCCAACAAGAATCACGTTGAAACTCCCTCAATAGTCACCAATTACTTCCCCACGTGTTCTGCAATGCTTTGCCAGTTAATAACGTGTCAACAATTAAAGCCACGACCCGTAATTACGTGTACACACTGTGGACGCTTGGGACTGGCAGACGCGGTTTTCGGCAGACCTCAGTATTTGATACGCTCACGCTAAGTATATTTCCTCATTTGATGCATCATTTTAGGTTGTATATTTATGAGTAGTCTGTCGTTAGAATGTGTAACCAACAACCATACAAAGTTAGTAGAGTTCTTCTTTTATTTCAATTTGAATGAATTCTTGAAATAATTCATAGCCTCATTAAATGCTATGTAAATTCCTCTGATTTCAGCTTGTACATGAGGACCCTACAAGTTGTTTCTCATTAGTCGTGTTATTCACCCCGGGTTCTTTCTTTGTTGGGATCCTGTGACCACGAGGACGAATGACGAACTGGCGTTATAGAAATCGTCTTACAGCTAAGACATATTTTTCGTACAAATTCATAATTTGCTGATTGCTATATAATTCATATAGGATCATTACATTGAATAATTATTGCCAGATTTGGTAATTAAGGTTTTTTGCTCTGAATGTTGCTCAGTGATTCATGATCTTTAATATTCATAATTTGAGTTATCATATCTTTGAATCTATTGTAGTTTAGATTTACTATGTTATTAACTCAACAACGAACTAGTGACGAACCACACTGGTTCCTAGATATATATGAACTTACTGCTACTACTATTCTTGGTCCTCAAATTGTCATGGTGCCTGCTATGTAGTCTCTGAAACCCTCACAGCCCGGGATAGCCGTCTCCTTAAAACTCCATTCCTTTCTCATGAGTAGGGCCACTCTGCCTCCTCCCCTACCTTCCCTCTCTTTCCTTATTACTGTGTACTCCTGGGGAAACACAGCATTCGTTATGATTCCAGAGAGTTTTGTTTCAGTGAGTCCGATTACATCTGGGTTCACTTCTTGTGCTCTTTTCCTTAATTCACTTGTCTTGCTTGTGATCCCATCTATGTTCGAGTACGTTACCCTGAAACTGACTCTTCTGTTTCTCCTCTGGGGGGGGGGGGGACCTGTGAAGTCTGGGGTGAGTGGTAGCTGGGATGATCTGGTTCGGAGAGACTGGTGGAGGAGGAAGGGCTTGGGGGGAAGGGGATGGTAGGGGGGAGAGGGGGAGGGTTGGGGGGGTGAGAGGGGAAGGGAAGGCTGAGGTGGGCGAGGAAGAGGGGAGGGTTTTGGGGAGTGGTGGAGAGGGGAAAGCTTAGGTGGGGTGGGGGACAGTGGGGGCGGAGGAGAAAGGAGGGCTTGTGGGTGGGAGAGACGGGAGGGCATGTGGGAGAAGGGAGGGCTTGGGGGGTGGAGGAGAAGGGTGGTCCTGGGGGGAGGGGGGGAGTGGTAGGAGGGGAGTGGGTTGGGGGGAGGGTGCCTTAGGTGGGTACTTAGTGGGGGGCTGGCAGAGATTGGGGTAGGTAGGGTGTCTGTTGGGTAGAATGTAGGGGTGGTGCTGCACTCCCTGTGGCTATTGCATTTTTTGAGGAGGATTCCCCACTCCCCTCTGGGATTGAAGGGATTGGGGTTGTGACTCTCTGATTCCTTTCTCTCTCCCTGCGCTCCTTCCTCGCGTCTGTTGCCTGCTTTCACTCTTCCCTTGTCATATCCCTCTGCAGGAATACTTTTTTGAACTTCTCTACATTTGCTAGACCGCTCTTCCTTGCTAACAGTTCCTCTTTCGTGATTTCGCTCATGAATACCACCTTTATCATCCAGTCCCTGTCCTTGTTGTACTTTCCAAGCCTGAAAACCTTTTCAACATTTTGTTCAGTTCCCTCCATGCTTACCTCTTTAAGGATCTCTTTAACTATGTTTTTGTCCTTGTCTCTCCGCTCCTTTAGTTTGGTCCTTGTTTGCTCTTTAATGCCTGCTACTACTACTGCTCTTTTTCTCTCTATCAGCCGGCTAGTACATCTAGCTGCTTCCTGAGAGGCCACTTCCATGGCAACTTCCTTAACTGCAGACCTAGCTTCTGGGCTCTTTTTAAGCATTTCAGCAAATGAGAGGTGAGGTGTGGAGGTCCCCACCACAGTAGCATTCCTGTGTGTGTGTGTGTGTGTGTGTGTGTGTGTGGTGTGTGGTGTGGAAAAAAAGTAGTTAGTAAACATTTGATTGACAGTTGAGAGGCGGGCCGAAAGAGCAAAGCTCAACCCCCACAAACACAACTAGCTGAATGCAACTAGGTGAATACACACACACACACACACACACACACACACACATACACACACACACACACACACACACACACACACACACACACACACACACACACAAATACCGAAAGGGAAACTATGAGGAGATAAGGAAATTCCTAACAGATATAGCATGGGAAACAGAGCTCAGGGAAAAGACGGCCCAAGATATGATGGACTACATCACGAAAAAATGTAAGGACGCAGCAAACAAGTTTGTCCCAGCCCAAAAGGAAAACAGTGAAATGAAGATGAGAAACCCATGGTTTAATCAGAGATGTAGGCTAGCTAAGCAGCAAAGTAAAAGGGCATGGAGAAACTATAGGAATAACAGGACACTGGAGAGCAGAGAAAGATACCAGAATGCCAGGAATGAATATGTCAGGATGAGAAGAGAGGCGGAAAGACAATACGAAAATGACATCGCAAGCAAGGCAAAGACTCAGCCTAAATTGCTGCATAGCCACATCAGGAGAAAAACAACAGTAAAGGAACAGGTTATGAAATTATGGATAGGGGCGGAAGGATTCACTACAAACGACAAGGAAGTTTGTGAGGAGTTGAATAAGAAATTCCAAGAGGTCTTCACCTTAGAGCAAGGAGAAATCCCAGAGATAAGAGAGGGAATAGCTAACCAGGAACCACTGGAAGAGTTTGAGATTACCAGCGGGGAAGTAAGGAAGTGTTTACTAGAGTTGGATGTGACAAAGACTATAGGCCCAGATGGAATCTCCCCTTGGATACTAAAGGAAGTAGCAGAAGAACTGTGCCTCCCACTCTCCATAGTGTATAACAAATCACTCGCAACAGGGGAACTGCCAGAAATTTGGAAAACAGCTAACGTAGTCCCGATATACAAGAAAGGGGATAGACAGGAGGCACTGAACTACAGGCCAGTGTCCCTAACCTGCATACCATGCAAGCTGATGGAGAAGATTGTGCGAAGAAAGCTGGTGGAGCACCTGGAGCGAAAGAACTTTGTAACACAGCATCAACATGGATTCAGGGATGGCAGGTCCTGCCTCACAGGGTTACTTGAATTCTACGACCAGGCAACAAAAATAAGGCAAGAGAGAGAAGGGTGGGCAGACTGCATATTTTTGGATTGTCGGAAAGCCTTTGATACAGTGCAACACAAAAGGCTAGTGAAAAAGCTGGAGATGCAGGCTGGAGTGAAAGGGAAGGTACTCCGTTGGATACAGGAGTACCTAAGCAACAGGAGACAACGAGTCAGTGTGAGGGGTGAGGTCTCAGATTGGCGAGACGTTACGAGTGGAGTCCCGCAGGGGTCATTCCTTGGACCTATACTGTTTCTGATATATGTAAATGATCTCCCTGAGGATATAGACTCGTTTCTCTCAATGTTTGCTGATGATGCAAAAATTATGAGGAGGATTGAAATAGAGGATGATAGTAGGAGGCTACAAGATAATCTAGACATATTGAATGAATGGTCCTACAAATGGCTGCCAAAGTTCAACCGGAGTAAACGCAAAGTAATGAAACTAGGCGGTGGAAACAGGAGGCCAGACACAGGATACAGAATAGGAGATGAAGTACTTAATGAAACGGACAGAGAGAAAGATCTATGAGTTGATATCACACCAAACCTGTCTCCTGAAGCCCACATAAAAAGAATATCGTCTGCGGCATATGTGAGGCTGGCTAACATCAGAACAGCCTTCAGGAACCTGTATAAGGAATCATTCAGAATCTTGTATACCACATATGTAAGATCAATCCTGGGCTATGCGGCCGCCTGCATGCAGCCCGTACCTTGTCAAGCACAAGACGAAGCTGGAAAAAGTTCAGGGGTGTGCCACTAGACTTACCCTCCCAGAACTAAGAGGCATGAGTTACGAGGAAAGGCTGCAGGAAATGGAACTTACGACACTGGAAGACAGAAGAGTTAAGGGAGACATGATCACTACCTACAAAATCCACAGGGGAATCAACCGGGTATGCAAGGATAAATTATTCAACACTGGTGGTACGCGAACCAGGGGACACAGGTGGAAACTGAGTACCCACATGAGCCACAGAGACGTTAGAAAGAACTTTTTCAGTGTCAGCTTAGAAAACAGGTGGAATGCATTAAGCAGAGATGTGGTGGAGGCTGACTCCATACACAGTTTCAAATGTAGAAATGACAGAGCCCAGCAGGCTCAGGAACCTGTACACCAGTGGATTGACAGTTGATTGGCGGGACCAAAGAGCGAAAGCTCAACCCCCGCAAGCACAAATAGGTGAGTAAACACACACAGCACCTATTGGAGCTGGACGTGAAAAAGCTGTTAGTCTAGACGGAATCTCGCCATGGGTATTGAAAGAGTGTGCATGAGCACTTTACTTACCACTCTCCATAGTGTATAGTAGGTCACTGGAAACGGGAGACCTACCAGAAATATCGAAGACTGCTAATGTAGTACCAATATACAAAAGGGTGACAGACAAGAGGCACTGACTACAGGCCAGTGTCCTTAACTTGTATACCATGCAAGGTGATGGAGAAGATTGTGAGAAAAAACCTGGTAACACATCTGGAGAGAAGGGACTTCGTGACAACCCATCAACATGGGTTCAGGGAGGGTAAATTTTGCCTTACAGACTTAATAGAATTCTACGATCAGGTGACAAGAATTA
>WNGS01025029.1:0-20884 GCA_020271785.1 Procambarus virginalis | reverse complement strand
CCACTATCGACTTCGATTCCCACCCCGAATCATGTATCGACACCATCCTCGATGGAGAGTCACAGGAAATATTCCTGTTATCCTCCCCCCCCCCCCCGAAACAACAACGAAAGCTGTAACCACATCCATGAAAGAAGAGGTGGCTGCACCACCAGCAATAACAGCAGCTTCATCAGCTCAGCGACGACAGCAGCAGCAGTAACCCATCTACAGCAGCTCCGGGTCGGTGGTGACAGCGGCACCAAACGCAGTAGCGATGGCAGCAGCAGCAGCAACGGTTCCAACAGTTCCAGCGGCAGCAGCAGCAGCTGCTATTCTTTAAAAGGTGATTTGTTGAGGGAATCTTTCCCCCCTAGTAGTTCTTTAAAACAAACAAATATAATTTCCTTTGTAGTTTAATCAATAAAATATAAGTAATGTTGTTTTTATTTCCCCCTTCATACAAAAATATCCCCCAATCAGTATATACGAGCAATGTCCGAGGAACATTACGTATATCTTACTAGTCTCGACCAGAAGATATATACAACAACACTAGTTCAGCATTTACAAACACCATCCCCACGCTACATTTAAACCCTTCCATAAAACATGAAGTGGCTTAGTCAACATACTTCTACCAAGATGAATTAATGCCATCATCAAGGATGGGGGAGTTTTGCATAGATATCTATGCTACTTTTAAACGTGGAACTCTTTCTAAGAGTCCAGAACACTAATTTATACCTCCTGCCAAAAACCAACATATTATCAAGAAACTCAGATTCATTACAGATGAGCTTAGCCGGCAAATAACCACAGACATGAAACTAAGTTTCAGGAGTGATTTCAGAATATACTTCACAGATAAAGAACCAATCCTCACCTATGACCAATCTTTAGAGCGGGTATTACTAGCTTCAACTTTTAACAATGAAGGTACTGGCTCGTTATATTCTCTCAGGTTTCATTAATACAGAATAGCTAATGTACTTGGTTTTGCCAGTGGTCGCAAATACACCATTTATTGGAAAAAAAACAGATGACATTACAACAGCCTCCAAGGTTCTGGCCTTATCCCCCCAGACATGACGGAGGTTGTGACTATTTCCTCATGCATTATATTGACGTCATCGAGCCGGAACGATACGGAGGGCAGATTGTAAATATCTAGATGCAATCAATTATCATGACTCATATTCTAAGAGGAGCTCATACTCTAGTGTACATGACATTAAATACAAACACGTTGGAGAAAGTATGTATTAAATAACAGATCACTTTGGGTGAATGGTTAGTTTTGAAGATGGAAGGTCGGTTACGGCAGTCTTGCATATAATCCGCCCTAAAGTATAGCAATATAATCTATATATAGAATATATATAGAAGTGTTTACCCACGACTTTGGTTATTATAGGAAGAGGTGTCGAAATGCCTTGTACCATTCCATCCACCTTCTCAAAAGGAATTCGGGGAGATCTTCGTCCCTCTCTCTAGGAAATATGGCTTGAGAGGGGAAGCTATGAATGACCTACGCACATTCCAAGCACCTTATCTCAGATCTGGTGGCGGTTTTTGGAACCTTGGCTGGCTTGGCTCGATGGGCCATACCATTTTTTCATGAAACTATAACCCGAGTGCTATCGATTTTGGGAAAAATGTTCTTGGTGATTTAACCAGTGGTAAACGGGATGTAAAGAGTGCTCTGAGAACTCACGGTATTGATGCTCTTACCACTGGGGGAAGAATTGGTAACAGGGTGGAAAATTAAAAGACTCTCTAGGAGAATATAAAATAAAAATAAAAATAAAAATGTAAACGAGGTCTTGGGTATAAAAATTATGTATTTTCACTATAGTTAGACAGTCATACTTCATCTTTCTGATAAGGGATCATGGCGGAAGCTAGTGGAGCTGGGGTGAAAATACCATTAGAATATTATAGCTCCAGTATTTTGACCAATTTCCTAGAAGTAACAGAACACGTAATGTTGAAAATTCAATTGGCTAGACGTTCTACCTATCACCCCTTCCATCTTAATCAACGTTTGCGAGATAATTACTGAGAAGTCGCATCCACAACCCGAGTTGTGTTGTCAACCTGATATTCATACATATAATTATAGGTATAATTTAACTATAATCATTTCACCTTTGAGTGTTAACCTGTGTCTCTGTACCAACCAAGAGTGATAAAGACGGGCTAGCTTGCGGAATACCATTGATACAGGCTTACCACTCAAATTATAGCGTGTATGATTATACAGTAGTATATATTTTAAATGATAAACAGCTCTAGTTCGGAAACTAGTTGCTTTATTAATTCAAGTGCCAAATAGTTAAAAGTCCATACGACTAGCAAGTACTTTCAAGATGTCTACACTCCAAAATGTAAAATTAACCCTTAGGCCTTAAAGGGGCATCTCACAAGGCAGATTAACAAATGTGAAGACATGAGTAATCAAACTCCAGTTAATTATGCAGCACTGGAAAACTATCTTAAGCTTACACGGAACAAATATGACCGTGTGTTGCAACAAATGAAACAGTATCAAGATTTACTTAATAATTCTAGTATTGATGAAGATACGATGAACAACATTCTCCAAGAACACTCTGATTATGAAGATGCAATGTTTGAACAAATACAACGTTATGAATTTGATAACGCCCATAAGCCAATATAAATGTTGCAGCTACAACTACCCAGAATCAGACAGCACCAGAAGTCAAATTACCATCACTCAGTCTCCCAACTTTTTCTGGAACAGAGGACGAGAATTGGGACAATTTCTGGAGCAAATTTGTCGATTCTGTGGATTCTAATGTCAATGTACCAAAGACGACAAAGTTTACGTATTTACAGAGTGTCTTGAAGGATGAAGCCTTTCAGGTAGTCTGTAATCTGAATCACACAGATGACGATTATGACAATGCTGTACAACTATTGAAGGAAACTATGCGAAGCCTGAAAGGACTATCAGAATTTTAACCCAGAAGCTGTTAGATATTAAACATCCAAATAATACAGCAGTCTCACTCCAAGCCTTTAGATTGGAGCTTGAGTCTTTGCTTAAGGCACTTAAAAATAAAGTAAACTTGGATGAATCAGACTGGATAATCCAAGTCCATATGACTCGCAAATTACCCAGGGACATCCTGGATAAGTTGTTTGTGTTGTATGGAAAGTCATATCTGACAGTAACAGAGATTACAAAGGGTTACAAACCATCATAGAACGAGAAAGAGTTATCCCAGATGAAAAGGCGACATCTAAACCTTCGTCTACTACTAATAGTAAACAACAGAGTACAAACAGTACTCCAAACAAATCTAAAACAACTTCTCCCTCCCCAAAGTGGAGACAAGGCAGTGTGGGCACATACGCAGTTGGTACCTCCAACCTACAGGTAACGCGTCACCCAAATCGGTGACTCCTCAAGATACTGTTAACGTCTGGAGACCATGTCTTTCTGTGAACAATCACATTCCATGTACAATTGCAGACGTACCCCGATCGTGCAACACGCATAAAACGACTCAAGGAGATACATAGATGTACCAAGTGTATAAGGGAACATCATCCCGACAGCTGCACATCAACAATACGCACCTGTTATAGGTGCCATAAGGGTCAACACCATACAGCACTTTGTGGGGATTCAAGTACAAAGTCTGCCAAACCACAGGAGGAGGAAGGAACTAACACCTCAGTACAGCTTTGTACTGTGCTACCTGACATAAGTGTTTTCTCAACAAGGTCTAAACATAAATCAGCTCTACCTACTGCACGATTGATCATTAGAAATGGAGAGAACAAAGCCACCGTACGTGGATTATTTGATCAAGGGTCCCAATTGACCTTTATATCCAAAGAGTTGGTAGATACCCTGAAACTTACACCTGTAGAGGAGACACGAATAAACATAGCAGGATTCCTGACTGACTCAGGAGCCCGAGTTTTCAAGGTAGTACAACCCAAAGTACGATTAGGAGGTTACGAACAAAATGTACAAGCTCTAGTAGTAGATAGATTCCCAACAGATCTATATGTATATGGTCTGGGGACAACAGCCAAATTCCTAGAAAAAAGGGGAATTCATTTGGCTGATAAAATCACAACAGATAACCTTTCCAATATTGGAATCCTTATGGGATCAGATGTCTACCATAAGTTTATCAAAGGAAAGGAATACAAACACGGTATGAACGTGTTACCATCTGCAGGTGGCTATTTGCTAACAGGCCCTGTATTACGGCTAAACCAACCCGCACCTGTAGAACACCAACATGCCAACCCAGTAATGGTTGCATGACTAGGAGACCAGTCTCCACTGCAACTCAGAGACATGTCCGAGGAAGAGCTTGATCCCCCTGTACACAAGTTATGGGACCTGGCAACTCTCGGCATTGTCCCTGAACAACCTAGCCCAGATGATGACTGGACTTACAAACAATACCTGGACTCAGTTATATACAGAGATAATCAATACTGGGTCAGGCTACCATGGAAGCTGAATCACCCTCAGCTACCCGTCAACCATTTTATGGCACAAAACCAATTGAGATCACAGGTGTTGCGCTTACAAAGACAACCTGAGAACTTGAAGTTGTACCATGAAATAATACAGAAGCAACTCGATGACAAATTTATCGAAGTTGTTACAAATGATAACCCAAAGGAAGGTCACTACTTACCACATCATTGTGTACAGAAGAATTCTGCAACTACCCCATTACGGATAGTATTTAATTGCAGTGCTAAAATGAGGCCGAGTAGTGTTTCGTTAAACGACTGTCTTCAAACTGGCCCTAGCCTAACACAAAGGCTTTACGACGTGCTGTTAAAGTTCCGTATTGGGACTTATGCATATACGGCCGACATCAGCAAGGCATTCCTTAGGGTAGGTCTTCAAGAAGAAGACCGGAACTACACAAAGTTCCTATGGATTAAGGATCCTAACGATCCGAACAGTGAATTAATCACTTACCGGTTTGCCTCTGTCCTTTTTGGCGCCACGTCATCTCCTTTTCTGCTCCAAGCTACCTTGGATACGCACTTGAAGAAGTCCAATAGCCCAAACAAGACGGAAATTAGCAAAAACCTGTATGTGGATAATTTTCAAGGTACAACCAACAGTGAAAGTAAACTGTTGGACATATACCATGAGGCCAATCGAGAATTAATGGGAGCCAATATGCCTCTCCAATCTTGGGTCTCTAACAATGAAAAATTAAATCAACTGATCTCAACTGAATTTCCCGATTACCAGGTACCCGAGATGACAAAGGTACTAGGTGTCGAATGGAACACGACAACAGATCAGTTGACAATCAAGTCAGTGGAGCCTGATACCACTAACTTAACAATGAGAAAATTACTATCACAAGTCAGCAAACCCTTCGACCCATTAGGACTATTAAGCCCAGTACTGATTAATGGGAAGTTGATAATACAGGAATGTTGGCAACAAAAGATAGGCTGGGATGATCTTCTAACACCTGCCCTACAAGAAAAATGGCAAGGTTTAGTAAAAGATTTAAGTACCCTAGAGTCTGTCAAGTTCCCCAGGAACACAGTAGTAAATGAAAAAGAACCAATTAAGCTACATGTATTCTGTGATGCCTCAGGAAAGGCTTATGGAACAGTAGCTTACCTGGTCACAAATGGGCAAGCCAATTTGCTCACATCAAAGGCCAGAGTGGCACCTTTAAAGAAAAGATCACTGCCACAACTGGAATTAACAGCCTTACTGTTAGGAGTAAGATTGGCTCATTATTTGATCAAGGCCTTACGCCACATCCACTTTAAAGAAACAGTAGTTTGGTCAGATAATGAGGCAGTACTACAGTGGGTTAAGAACAATAACAGTAAGAATCCTTACGTGAGTAACCGCGTTAAGGAAATACGAGAGTTGTCAGCAGGGTATAAACTAAGATATGTACCCACAAAAGAGAATCCAGCTGACTATCTCTCCCGAGGACTGACTTTACGGCAATTAACAAAGGCAGAGATGTGGTTCAATGGACCTCAGTGGCTAATCAGCGACCAGTGGCCTGAACAAAAGCCACAAGTCATTGTGACCAATGTTACTGTTCCCACTGAGAACCCAGAACCACCTCGGACTTTGGTAATTGATCCTACTCGGTACTCTGAACTGAACAAACTTATAGGTGTCACCCAAGTAGTGTTTGATTTTCTAAAGAAAATAGGAATCAAGCATAAATTCCCTAATGCCCTAAGGTATTGGGTCAAAAGAGCTCAGATCGACACATTCGGGACAGAATTTGACAATGTTCCAAAGAAGCTACAACGTGATCTGGGTCTCTGGTTAGACACTGACAATTATAACATAATCAGATGCGGAGGCCGCTTACAGCACGCTGACATAGATTTGGAAGCAAAAAATCCAATATTGCTCCCTCGTCACCACATAGTAAGCAAACTAATTGTGTTACATATACACAAATACTGCACTCTGCATGGTGGGGTATTAGATACTCTCACAGACTTAAGACAACAGTACTGGCTACCCCAAGGTAGACAGACAGTAAAATCAATAATCAAATCCTGTGTTGTTTGCCGGAGATACGATGCCAGAGTGTGTCCATATCCTGGCCCTCCTCCACTTCCGAAGGAACGAGTCGTACATATTCGTCCCTTTGAGACTACAGGAGTAGATTTCACAGGAGCACTAACACTTACAGGCACTAAAGACAAGAAACCAGTAAAAGCTTACATCTGTCTTTTTACTTGTGCCACAACAAGGGCAGTCCATCTAGAAGTGACTCCCGATATGAGTGCCGAAGCATTCTTACAGGCTTTCCGCAGGTTTGCTTCACGTAGATCCTGTCCTAAGTTAATGATCTCAGACAATGGGTCCAACTTAGTGGCAGGAGAAGCATGTCTGAGGAAAATCTGGACACATCCAAAGGTACGCACAGCCCTAAATCAACGGCAGTGCCATTGGAAATTCATACCTCCCAGAGCACCATGGCACGGAGGCTTCTATGAACGCATGGTTGGTACGGTAAAACGTTCTCTACGGAAAACCCTACACCGCCAAAAGATTGACCTGCAGGAGCTTCAAACAGTAGTCATAGAGATAGAAGCACGAGTCAATAACCGACCACTTACCTACCTCTCTGATGATGTTTTGCAGCGTGAACCATTAAGTCCAGCTCATTTGATGTATGGTAGACCTCTCAAAACACTTGTGTCCCTTACGGACGAGGAACCAGAGGATCCTTCATATGTCCAAGAGAGTGATTTGGTTCAACGTTTCAAACATCTATCAAGGGTGATAAGTCGGTGGAATGACGTATGGACTCGAGAATACCTTACAGCTCTGAGAGAGTATCATTACGGGGCAAACAACCCCTACAACAGAATTAACTTGAACCCTGGTGACATAGTTCTGGTGGATAGTGATGGACCACGCTCAGAGTGGCCTTTAGGTCAAATAGTCTCTGTTCATCCAGACAGCCAGGGCATCTTGAGAATAGTGAAAGTGAAATGCCGAGGCAACACTACTCTCAAAACTTTAGAGAAATTAGTTCCTTTAGAACTGGCCAGGAACGAAGACGTACAGCGACTTCCAGCACCCGATACGCCAGTACGGGACATACGTCCCCAAAGGACTGCAGCTCAACAATGTAAACTCAAATTAAAGCAGCATTATAATTCTGAAGGAGAAGAATAAAGTGATCGCAGTCCTTACCGGGACTTCGACCCGTGTTCTTCCCCCCCGGAATTATGTCGGGAAACCGACACACTCATACACAAATAGTATAGTCTTCCCTTAACAGTATCCTCTTAAAATTAGAGAATGGGAGACTCCGTGACGTCATCGACGTCGCCGCAGTATTTACATTATTAAACCACTGTTCATACAACAGTTTAATGTCTAAATTGAATAAAAAAGTGTTCAATAAGACTGAATATAATTATTAACACCAAAATATAGCTTGATTCCCTTGTTAACGTAAATTTAACTTAGAAGTGGAACCAAATATTGGAACAACACAAAGCGAGCGTCTCTTACAGACGCCACGCTCACACGAAAACAATAACAAAGCAGCCTTACGCTGCACATGGCTCCAGAGTTGGTTTAACACCTAGACACCTATTTACGTGTCAACAACCAGCAACACAGCCTATCAACAACTACAACAACGATTGTATCCGGCTTACCAAGTATTTGTTTATTATTCTAGTGCACTGTTTAATATCAAAGATAAGTCGGTTATGATATATGAACAACACCAACACCATGTACGTGTACCCCATTTTTACAGCCCTCACATACCATGTTATACCTGTATTGATATGTTTAGGGAAATGTACTAACTCCTTGCATCCCAAACAGGTAAATTGTGACTTGGAACAGCAAGTAGCTGAGCAGTAGAACTATGCACATGTACCTAGCTGTTGCCAGCCTTGAAGGCCTCCACAGCCGCCATTGGCACCATGAGGCACAGGGCCACACCCACATAGATGCTAACATGACACAGCCTTAGCAGGCCCTTACTACAGGCTCAGATAAGGCCATTCTAGTTATTGTAGTAGTAGTATTCATAACTAGTAATAATTGTTGAAATAATAGTAGATTAGACCACCATATGTGGTATGATAAAATAATATAATTAAACTTAGGTAAACAATTTGTAGTTTAAGAAGGAGCCATTACAAAGTGGTTTAAGCTACAAATTGTCCCCCCAATTTGTGTGAGATTAATTTCAGGCAGTTTTAACAAGTACATACAGTCCACTCAATTTCTTACCTACTAAGAAAAAATAAGATAAACTTTAATTTATTGAAGTCAATTAAAAGGAGATATACTGCCTGGAGTTTTTACCACATAAATTATGGTCCTTTGAACCTAGATGATTATTACAGTTAACCAGTAGGTACATTGCATCTAGATATAAATCCTGATATACATTAGTAGTGCAATATTATAGCAGAAAGACATTGCTATATTTACATTTTCTAGCCTAACTTTTCAATCTCATAGCAAGCAAAACTACAACAAAGCACTATTATTGTTCTGAGGCCTATGCCAAAGAACTATTGTGCCTTTTTCATTACAAGAGGTTGATAAGAGGCTACTTTACTTATAAGTTACTTATAAATGTTTTTGTAATTTAAGTATAAACATTACTTTAATATTGCACCATTACATACTGCATACCACATTGTTTACAGCAAATTCTTGCACAAGGGTAGGACATTTTAGGCTGGTGTTGTACAGCAACCTAGTTTAATTTATTGTGCTAACCTGGTGTAAGGGTAAGAATTTTTTACACTTGTCTAGAGTTGAACATATATTACAACCTAGCAAGTACATATTTTTATGCAGTATTCATGACAACCCGAGTTGTGTTGTCAACCTGATATTCATACATATAATTATAGGTATAATTTAACTATAATCATTTCACCTTTGAGTGTTAACCTGTGTCTCTGTACCAACCAAGAGTGATAATGACGGGCTAGCTTGCGGAATACCAGCATTGATACAGGCTTACCACTCAAATTATAGCGTGTATGATTATACAGTAGTATATATTTTAAATGATAAACAGCTCTAGTTCGGAAACTAGTTGCTTTACTAATTCAAGTGCCAAATAGTTAAAAGTCCATACGACTAGCAAGTACTTCCAAGATGTCTACACTCCAAAATGTAAAATTAACCCTTAAGGCCTTAAAGGGGCATCTCACAAGGCAGATTAACAAATGTGAAGACATGAGTAATCAAACTCCAGTTAATTATGCAGCACTGGAAAACTATCTTAAGCTTACACGGAACAAATATGACCGTGTGTTGCAACAAATGAAACAGTATCAAGATTTACTTAATAATTCTAGTATTGATGAAGATACGATGAACAACATTCTCCAAGAACACTCTGATTATGAAGATGCAATGTTTGAACAAATACAACGTTATGAAGATTTGATAAACGCCCATAAGGCCAATATAAATGTTGCAGCTACAACTACCCAGAATCAGACAGCACCAGAAGTCAAATTACCATCACTCAGTCTCCAACTTTTTCTGGAACAGAGGACGAGAATTGGGACAATTTCTGGAGCAAATTTGTCGATTCTGTGGATTCTAATGTCAATGTACCAAAGACGACAAAGTTTACGTATTTACAGAGTGTCTTGAAGGATGAAGCCTTTCAGGTAGTCTGTAATCTGAATCACACAGATGACGATTATGACAATGCTGTACAACTACTCAAGGACAACTATGCGAAGCCTGAAAGGACTATCAGAATTTTAACCCAGAAGCTGTTAGATATTAAACATCCAAATAATACAGCAGTCTCACTCCAAGCCTTTAGATTGGAGCTTGAGTCTTTGCTTAAGGCACTTAAAAATAAAGTAAACTTGGATGAATCAGACTGGATAATCCAAGTCCATATGACTCGCAAATTACCCAGGGACATCCTGGATAAGTTGTTTGTGTTGTATGGAAAGTCATATCTGACAGTAACAGAGATTACAAAGGGGTTACAAACCATCATAGAACGAGAAAGAGTTATCCCAGATGAAAAAGCGACATCTAAACCTTCGTCTACTACTAATAGTAAACAACAGAGTACAAACAGTACTCCAAACAAATCTAAAACAACTTCTCCCTCCCAAAGTGGAGACAAGGCAGTGTGGGCACATACGCAGTTGGTACCTCCAAACCTACAGGTAACGCGTCACCCAAATCGGTGACTCCTCAAGATACTGTTAACGTCTGGAGACCATGTCTGTTCTGTGAACAATCACATTCCATGTACAATTGCAGACGTTACCCCGATCGTGCAACACGCATAAAACGACTCAAGGAGATACATAGATGTACCAAGTGTATAAGGGAACATCATCCCGACAGCTGCACATCAACAATACGCACCTGTTATAGGTGCCATAAGGGTCAACACCATACAGCACTTTGTGGGGATTCAAGTACAAAGTCTGCCAAACCACAGGAGGAGGAAGGAACTAACACCTCAGTACAGCTTTGTACTGTGCTACCTGACATAAGTGTTTTCTCAACAAGGTCTAAACATAAATCAGCTCTACCTACTGCACGATTGATCATTAGAAATGGAGAGAACAAAGCCACCGTACGTGGATTATTTGATCAAGGGTCCCAATTGACCTTTATATCCAAAGAGTTGGTAGATACCCTGAAACTTACACCTGTAGAGGAGACACGAATAAACATAGCAGGATTCCTGACTGACTCAGGAGCCCGAGTTTTCAAGGTAGTACAACCCAAAGTACGATTAGGAGGTTACGAACAAAATGTACAAGCTCTAGTAGTAGATAGATTCCCAACAGATCTGTATGTATATGGTCTGGGGACAACAGCCAAATTCCTAGAAAAAAGGGGAATTCATTTGGCTGATAAAATCACAACAGATAACCTTTCCAATATTGGAATCCTTATGGGATCAGATGTCTACCATAAGTTTATCAAAGGAAAGGAATACAAACACGGTATGAACGTGTTACCATCTGCAGGTGGCTATTTGCTAACAGGCCCTGTATTACGGCTAAACCAACCCGCACCTGTAGAACACCAACATGCCAACCCAGTAATGGTTGCATGACTAGGAGACCAGTCTCCACTGCAACTCAGAGACATGTCCGAGGAAGAGCTTGATCCCCCTGTACACAAGTTATGGGACCTGGCAACTCTCGGCATTGTCCCTGAACAACCTAGCCCAGATGATGACTGGACTTACAAACAATACCTGGACTCAGTTATATACAGAGATAATCAATACTGGGTCAGGCTACCATGGAAGCTGAATCACCCTCAGCTACCCGTCAACCATTTTATGGCACAAAACCAATTGAGATCACAGGTGTTGCGCTTACAAAGACAACCTGAGAACTTGAAGTTGTACCATGAAATAATACAGAAGCAACTCGATGACAAATTTATCGAAGTTGTTACAAATGATAACCCAAAGGAAGGTCACTACTTACCACATCATTGTGTACAGAAGAATTCTGCAACTACCCCATTACGGATAGTATTTAATTGCAGTGCTAAAATGAGGCCGAGTAGTGTTTCGTTAAACGACTGTCTTCAAACTGGCCCTAGCCTAACACAAAGGCTTTACGACGTGCTGTTAAAGTTCCGTATTGGGACTTATGCATATACGGCCGACATCAGCAAGGCATTCCTTAGGGTAGGTCTTCAAGAAGAAGACCGGAACTACACAAAGTTCCTATGGATTAAGGATCCTAACGATCCGAACAGTGAATTAATCACTTACCGGTTTGCCTCTGTCCTTTTTGGCGCCACGTCATCTCCTTTTCTGCTCCAAGCTACCTTGGATACGCACTTGAAGAAGTCCAATAGCCCAAACAAGACGGAAATTAGCAAAAACCTGTATGTGGATAATTTTCAAGGTACAACCAACAGTGAAAGTAAACTGTTGGACATATACCATGAGGCCAATCGAGAATTAATGGGAGCCAATATGCCTCTCCAATCTTGGGTCTCTAACAATGAAAAATTAAATCAACTGATCTCAACTGAATTTCCCGATTACCAGGTACCCGAGATGACAAAGGTACTAGGTGTCGAATGGAACACGACAACAGATCAGTTGACAATCAAGTCAGTGGAGCCTGATACCACTAACTTAACAATGAGAAAATTACTATCACAAGTCAGCAAACCCTTCGACCCATTAGGACTATTAAGCCCAGTACTGATTAATGGGAAGTTGATAATACAGGAATGTTGGCAACAAAAGATAGGCTGGGATGATCTTCTAACACCTGCCCTACAAGAAAAATGGCAAGGTTTAGTAAAAGATTTAAGTACCCTAGAGTCTGTCAAGTTCCCCAGGAACACAGTAGTAAATGAAAAAGAACCAATTAAGCTACATGTATTCTGTGATGCCTCAGGAAAGGCTTATGGAACAGTAGCTTACCTGGTCACAAATGGGCAAGCCAATTTGCTCACATCAAAGGCCAGAGTGGCACCTTTAAAGAAAAGATCACTGCCACAACTGGAATTAACAGCCTTACTGTTAGGAGTAAGATTGGCTCATTATTTGATCAAGGCCTTACGCCACATCCACTTTAAAGAAACAGTAGTTTGGTCAGATAATGAGGCAGTACTACAGTGGGTTAAGAACAATAACAGTAAGAATCCTTACGTGAGTAACCGCGTTAAGGAAATACGAGAGTTGTCAGCAGGGTATAAACTAAGATATGTACCCACAAAAGAGAATCCAGCTGACTATCTCTCCCGAGGACTGACTTTACGGCAATTAACAAAGGCAGAGATGTGGTTCAATGGACCTCAGTGGCTAATCAGCGACCAGTGGCCTGAACAAAAGCCACAAGTCATTGTGACCAATGTTACTGTTCCCACTGAGAACCCAGAACCACCTCGGACTTTGGTAATTGATCCTACTCGGTACTCTGAACTGAACAAACTTATAGGTGTCACCCAAGTAGTGTTTGATTTTCTAAAGAAAATAGGAATCAAGCATAAATTCCCTAATGCCCTAAGGTATTGGGTCAAAAGAGCTCAGATCGACACATTCGGGACAGAATTTGACAATGTTCCAAAGAAGCTACAACGTGATCTGGGTCTCTGGTTAGACACTGACAATTATAACATAATCAGATGCGGAGGCCGCTTACAGCACGCTGACATAGATTTGGAAGCAAAAAATCCAATATTGCTCCCTCGTCACCACATAGTAAGCAAACTAATTGTGTTACATATACACAAATACTGCACTCTGCATGGTGGGGTATTAGATACTCTCACAGACTTAAGACAACAGTACTGGCTACCCCAAGGTAGACAGACAGTAAAATCAATAATCAAATCCTGTGTTGTTTGCCGGAGATACGATGCCAGAGTGTGTCCATATCCTGGCCCACCTCCACTTCCGAAGGAGCGAGTCGTACATATTCGTCCCTTTGAGACTACAGGAGTAGATTTCACAGGAGCACTAACACTTACAGGCACTAAAGACAAGAAACCAGTAAAAGCTTACATCTGTCTTTTTACTTGTGCCACAACAAGGGCAGTCCTCTAGAAGTGACTCCCTCTATGAGTGCCGAAGCATTCTTACAGGCTTTCCAGGTTTGCTTCGACGTAGACTCCTGCCCTAAGTTAATGATCTCAGACAATGGGTCCAACTTAGTGGCAGGAGAAGCATGTCTGAGGAAAATCTGGACACACCCAAAGGTACGCACAGCCCTAAATCAACGGCAGTGCCATTGGAAATTCATACCTCCCAGAGCACCATGGCACGGAGGCTTCTATGAACGCATGGTTGGTACGGTAAAACGTTCTCTACGGAAAACCCTACACCGCCAAAAGATTGACCTGCAGGAGCTTCAAACAGTAGTCATAGAGATAGAAGCACGAGTCAATAACCGACCACTTACCTACCTCTCTGATGATGTTTTGCAGCGTGAACCATTAAGTCCAGCTCATTTGATGTATGGTAGACCTCTCAAAACACTTGTGTCCCTTACGGACGAGGAACCAGAGGATCCTTCATATGTCCAAGAGAGTGATTTGGTTCAACGTTTCAAACATCTATCAAGGGTGATAAGTCGGTGGAATGACGTATGGACTCGAGAATACCTTACAGCTCTGAGAGAGTATCATTACGGGGCAAACAACCCCTACAACAGAATTAACTTGAACCCTGGTGACATAGTTCTGGTGGATAGTGATGGACCACGCTCAGAGTGGCCTTTAGGTCAAATAGTCTCTGTTCATCCAGACAGCCAGGGCATCTTGAGAATAGTGAAAGTAAAATGCCGAGGCAACACTACTCTCAAAACTTTAGAGAAATTAGTTCCTTTAGAACTGGCCAGGAACGAAGACGTACAGCGACTTCCAGCACCCGATACGCCAGTACGGGACATACGTCCCCAAAGGACTGCAGCTCAACAATGTAAACTCAAATTAAAGCAGCATTATAATTCTGAAGGAGAAGAATAAAGTGATCGCAGTCCTTACCGGGACTTCGACCCGTGTTCTTCCCCCCCGGAATTATGTCGGGAAACCGACACACTCATACACAAATAGTATAGTCTTCCCTTAACAGTATCCTCTTAAAATTAGAGAATGGGAGACTCCGTGACGTCATCGACGTCGCCGCAGTATTTACATTATTAAACCACTGTTCATACAACAGTTTAATGTCTAAATTGAATAAAAAAGTGTTCAATAAGACTGAATATAATTATTAACACCAAAATATAGCTTGATTCCCTTGTTAACGTAAATTTAACTTAGAAGTAGAACCACAATATTGGAACAGGACAGAGAGCGAGCGTCTTACAGACGCCACGCTCACACGAAAACAATAACAAAGGCAGCCGTGTGTGTTGTGTTAATGGCTCCAGAGGGTTAGACCTAGACACCTTTAACTGTCAACATCAACAACACACCTACAAATACAGTACTCCAGTATCCGTCTTACCAAGTATTTGTTTATTATTCTAGTGCACTGTTTAATATCAAAGATAAGGCGGTTATGATATATGAAAACCACCACCAAATGTACGTGTACCCCATTTTTACAGCCCTCACATACCATGTTATACCTGTATTGATATGTTTAGGGAAATGTACTAACTCCTTGCATCCCAAACAGGTAAATTGTGACTTGGAACAGCAAGTAGCTGAGCAGTAGAACTATGCACATGTACCTAGCTGTTGCCAGCCTTGAAGGCCTCCACAGCCGCCATTGGCACCATGAGGCACAGGGCCACACCCACATAGATGCTATGACACAGCCTTAGCAGGCCCTTACTACAGGCTCAGATAAGGCCATTCTAGTTATTGTAGTAGTAGTATTCATAACTAGTAATAATTATTGAAATAATAGTAGATTAGACCACCATATGTGGTATGATAAAATAATATAATTAAACTTAGGTAAACAATTTGTAGTTTAAGAAGGAGCCATTACAAAGTGGTTTAAGCTACAAATTGTCCCCCCAATTTGTGTGAGATTAATTTCAGGCAGTTTTAACAAGTACATACAGTCCACTCAATTTCTTACCTACTAAGAAAAAATAAGATAAACTTTATTTATTGAAGTCAATTAAAAGGAGATATACTGCCTGGAGTTTTTACCACAATAAATTATGGTCCTTGAACTAGATGATTATTACAGTTAACCAGTAGGTACATTGCATCTAGATATAAAATCCTGATATACATTAGTAGTGCAATATTATAGCAGAAAGACATGCTATATTTACATTTTCTAGCCTAACTTTTCAATCTCATAGCAAGCAAAACTACAACAAAGCACAATATTGTTCTGAGGCCTATGCCAAAGAACTATTGTGCCTTTTTCATTACAAGAGGTTGATAAGAGGCTACTTACTTATAAGTTACTTATAAAGTTTTTTGTAATTAAGTATAAACATTACTTTAATATTGCACCAATTACATAATATTTACATACATTGTTTACAGCAAATTCTTGCACAAGGGTAGGACATTTTAGGCTGGTGTTGTACAGCAACCTAGTTTAATTTATTGTGCTAACCTGGTGTAAGGGTAAGAATTTTTTACACTTGTCTAGAGTTGAACATATATTACAACCTAGCAAGTACATATTTTTATGCAGTATTCATGACAACCCGAGTTGTGTTGTCAACCTGATATTCATACATATAATTATAGGTATAATTTAACTATAATCATTTCACCTTTGAGTGTTAACCTGTGTCTCTGTACCAACCAAGAGTGATAAGACGGGCTAGCTTGCGGAATACCAGCATTGATACAGGCTTACCACTCAAATTATAGCGTGTATGATTATACAGTAGTATATTTTTAAATGATAAACAGCTCTAGTTCGGAAACTAGTTGCTTTATTAATTCAAGTGCCAAATAGTTAAAAGTCCATACGACTAGCAAGTACTTCCAAGATGTCTACACTCCAAAATGTAAAATTAACCCTTAAGGCCTTAAAGGGGCATCTCACAAGGCAGATTAACAAATGTGAAGACATGAGTAATCAAACTCCAGTTAATTATGCAGCACTGGAAAACTATCTTAAGCTTACACGGAACAAATATGACCGTGTGTTGCAACAAATGAAACAGTATCAAGATTTACTTATAATTCTAGTATTGATGAAGAAGATACGATGAACAACATTCTCCAAGAACACTCTGATTATGAAGATGCAATGTTTGAACAAATACAACGTTATGAAGATTTGATAAACGCCCATAAGGCCAATATAAATGTTGCAGCTACAACTACCCAGAATCAGACAGCACCAGAAGTCAAATTACCATCACTCAGTCTCCAACTTTTTCTGGAACAGAGGACGAGAATTGGGACAATTTCTGGAGCAAATTTGTCGATTCTGTGGATTCTAATGTCAATGTACCAAAGACGACAAAGTTTACGTATTTACAGAGTGTCTTGAAGGATGAAGCCTTTCAGGTAGTCTGTAATCTGAATCACACAGATGACGATTATGACAATGCTGTACAACTATTGAAAGACAACTATGCGAAGCCTGAAAGGACTATCAGAATTTTAACCCAGAAGCTGTTAGATATTAAACATCCAAATAATACAGCAGTCTCACTCCAAGCCTTTAGATTGGAGCTTGAGTCTTTGCTTAAGGCACTTAAAATAAAGTAAACTTGGATGAATCAGACTGGATAATCCAAGTCCATATGACTCGCAAATTACCCAGGGACATCCTGGATAAGTTGTTTGTGTTGTATGGAAAGTCATATCTGACAGTAACAGAGATTACAAAGGGGTTACAAACCATCATAGAACGAGAAAGAGTTATCCCAGATGAAAAGGCGACATCTAAACCTTCGTCTACTACTAATAGTAAACAACAGAGTACAAACAGTACTCCAAACAAATCTAAAACAACTTCTCCCTCCCCAAAGTGGAGACAAGGCAGTGTGGGCACATACGCAGTTGGTACCTCCAAACCTACAGGTAACGCGTCACCCAAATCGGTGACTCCTCAAGATACTGTTAACGTCTGGAGACCATGTCTGTTCTGTGAACAATCACATTCCATGTACAATTGCAGACGTTACCCGATCGTGCAACACGCATAAAACGACTCAAGGAGATACATAGATGTACCAAGTGTATAAGGGAACATCATCCCGACAGCTGCACATCAACATACGCACCTGTTATAGGTGCCATAAGGGTCAACACCATACAGCACTTTGTGGGGATTCAAGTACAAAGTCTGCCAAACCACAGGAGGAGGAAGGAACTAACACCTCAGTACAGCTTTGTACTGTGCTACCTGACATAAGTGTTTTCTCAACAAGGTCTAAACATAAATCAGCTCTACCTACTGCACGATTGATCATTAGAAATGGAGAGAACAAAGCCACCGTACGTGGATTATTTGATCAAGGGTCCCAATTGACCTTTATATCCAAAGAGTTGGTAGATACCCTGAAACTTACACTGTAGAGGAGACACGAATAAACATAGCAGGATTCCTGACTGACTCAGGAGCCCGAGTTTCAAGGTAGTACAACCCAAAGTACGATTAGGAGGTTACGAACAAAATGTACAAGCTCTAGTAGTAGATAGATTCCAACAGATCTGTATGTATATGGTCTGGGGACAACAGCCAAATTCCTAGAAAAAAGGGGAATTCATTTGGCTGAATAATCACAACAGATAACCTTTCCAATATTGGAATCCTTATGGGATCAGATGTCTACCATAAGTTTATCAAAGGAAAGGAATACAAACACGGTATGAACGTGTTACCATCTGCAGGTGGCTATTTGCTAACAGGCCCTGTATTACGGCTAAACCAACCCGCACCTGTAGAACACCAACATGCCAACCCAGTAATGGTTGCATGACTAGGAGACCAGTCTCCACTGCAACTCAGAGACATGTCCGAGGAAGAGCTTGATCCCCCTGTACACAAGTTATGGGACCTGGCAACTCTCGGCATTGTCCCTGAACAACCTAGCCCAGATGATGACTGGACTTACAAACAATACCTGGACTCAGTTATATACAGAGATAATCAATACTGGGTCAGGCTACCATGGAAGCTGAATCACCCTCAGCTACCCGTCAACCATTTTATGGCACAAAACCAATTGAGATCACAGGTGTTGCGCTTACAAAGACAACCTGAGAACTTGAAGTTGTACCATGAAATAATACAGAAGCAACTCGATGACAAATTTATCGAAGTTGTTACAAATGATAACCCAAAGGAAGGTCACTACTTACCACATCATTGTGTACAGAAGAATTCTGCAACTACCCCATTACGGATAGTATTTAATTGCAGTGCTAAAATGAGGCCGAGTAGTGTTTCGTTAAACGACTGTCTTCAAACTGGCCCTAGCCTAACACAAAGGCTTTACGACGTGCTGTTAAAGTTCCGTATTGGGACTTATGCATATACGGCCGACATCAGCAAGGCATTCCTTAGGGTAGGTCTTCAAGAAGAAGACCGGAACTACACAAAGTTCCTATGGATTAAGGATCCTAACGATCCGAACAGTGAATTAATCACTTACCGGTTTGCCTCTGTCCTTTTTGGCGCCACGTCATCTCCTTTTCTGCTCCAAGCTACCTTGGATACGCACTTGAAGAAGTCCAATAGCCCAAACAAGACGGAAATTAGCAAAAACCTGTATGTGGATAATTTTCAAGGTACAACCAACAGTGAAAGTAAACTGTTGGACATATACCATGAGGCCAATCGAGAATTAATGGGAGCCAATATGCCTCTCCAATCTTGGGTCTCTAACAATGAAAAATTAAATCAACTGATCTCAACTGAATTTCCCGATTACCAGGTACCCGAGATGACAAAGGTACTAGGTGTCGAATGGAACACGACAACAGATCAGTTGACAATCAAGTCAGTGGAGCCTGATACCACTAACTTAACAATGAGAAAATTACTATCACAAGTCAGCAAACCCTTCGACCCATTAGGACTATTAAGCCCAGTACTGATTAATGGGAAGTTGATAATACAGGAATGTTGGCAACAAAAGATAGGCTGGGTGATCTTCTAACACCTGCCTACAAGAAAAATGGCAAGGTTAGTAAAAGATTTAAGTACCCTAGAGTCTGTCAAGTTCCCCAGGAACACAGTAGTAAATGAAAAGAACCAATTAAGCTACATGTATTCTGTGATGCCTCAGGAAAGGCTTATGGAACAGTAGCTTACCTGGTCACAAATGGGCAAGCCATTTGCTCACATCAAAGGCCAGAGTGGCACCTTTAAAGAAAAGATCACTGCCACAACTGGAATTAACAGCCTTACTGTTAGGAGTAAGATTGGCTCATTATTTGATCAAGGCCTTACGCCACATCCACTTTAAGAAACAGTAGTTTGGTCAGATAATGAGGCAGTATACAGTGGGTTAAGAACAATAACAGTAAGAATCCTTACGTGAGTAACCGCGTTAAGGAAATACGAGAGTTGTCAGCAGGGTATAAACTAAGATATGTACCCACAAAAGAGAATCCAGCTGACTATCTCTCCCGAGGACTGACTTTACGGCAATTACAAAGGCAGAGATGTGGTTCAATGGACCTCAGTGGCTAATCAGCGACCAGTGGCCTGAACAAAAGCCACAAGTCATTGTGACCAATGTTACTGTTCCCACTGAGAACCCAGAACCACCTCGGACTTTGGTAATTGATCCTACTCGGTACTCTGAACTGAACAAACTTATAGGTGTCACCCAAGTAGTGTTTGATTTTCTAAAGAAAATAGAAATCAAGCATAAATTCCCTAATGCCCTAAGGTATTGGGTCAAAAGAGCTCAGATCGACACATTCGGGACAGAATTGACAATGTCCAAAGAAGCTACAACGTGATCTGGGTCTGGT
>WNGS01025026.1:0-17234 GCA_020271785.1 Procambarus virginalis | reverse complement strand
CAAGCATCATCTTCACAACCCACAACATCATCACACACCCACAGCAGCATCTTTGTCGCAACTCACATAATCATCATCACAACCAACAGCATGTTCTAAGACCCCCAGCAGCATCTTCACTAACCAAAACATCTTCACCCTCAGCCAACAGCATCTTCACCTCACCCCTCAGCATTTTCACCACAATTGACAACATCTTCACCAACAACCACAACATTTTCACACAATCCACAACATCTTCACCAACACCCACAACATTTTCACAACAACCCAATAATTTTTCACCATACAACAACCAGCTTCGCCAACCTAATCACATTATTATACTGCTCTATGAAACTATGAGAGCCCAGCAGCGACCGAGGGAGAGGATCTGCAGCCCAGCAGCGACCTAGGGAGAGGATCTGCAGCCCAGCACCGACCGGGAGAGAGGATCTGCAACTCACCAGCGACCGGGGAGAGGATCTGCAGCCCAGGAGCAACCGGGGGAGATCTGCAGCCCAGAAGCGACGGGAGAAGAGGATCTGCAGCCCACAGCGACCGCGGGAGAGGATCTGCAGCCCAGCAGCGACCGGAGGAGAGGATCTGCAGTCCAGCAGCGACCGAGGAGAGGATCTGTAGCCCAAGCGACCGCGGGAGAGGATCTGCAGCCCAGCAGCGACCGCGGGAGAGGATCTGCAGCCCAGCAGCGACCGCGGGAGAGGATCTGCAGTCCAGCAGCGACCGGGGGAGAGGATCTGCAGTCCAGCAGCGACCGCGGGAGAGGATCTGCAGCCCAGCAGCGACCTGGGGAGAGGATCTGCAGCCCAGCAGCGACCGGGGGAGAGGATCTGCAACCCACCAGCGACCTGGGAGAGGATCTGCAGCCCATCAGCGACCGGGGGAGAGGATCTGCATTCCAGCAGCGACCGAGGGAGAGGATCTGCAGCTCAGCAGCGACCGTGGGAGAGGATCTGCATTCCAGCAGTGACCGTGGGAGAGGATCTGCTGCCCAGCAGCGACCGGGGAGAGGATCTGCAGCCCAGCAGCGACCGTGGGAGAGGATCTGCATTCCAGCAGTGACCGTGGGAGAGGATCTGCTGCCCAGCAGCGACCGAGAGAGAGGATCTACAGCCCAGCAGCGACCGCGGGAGAGGATCTGCAGCCCAGCAGCGACCCCGGGAGAGGATCTGCAGCCCAGCAGCGACCTGGGAAGAGGATCTGCAGCCCACCAGTGACCGAGGGAGAGGATCTGCATCGCACCAGCGACCTGGGAAAGGATCTGCAGCCCACCAGCGACCTCGGAAGAGGATCTGCAGCCCAGCAGCGACCGAGGGAGAGGATCTGCAGCCCAGCAGCGACCGAGAGAGAGGATCTGCATTCCAGCAGTGACCGGGGGAGAGGATCTGCAGCCCACCAGCGACCTGGGAAGAGGATCTGCAGCCCAGCAGCGACCGAGAGAGAGGATCTGCAGCCCAGAGCGACCGAGGGAGAGGATCTGCAGCCCAGCAGCGACCGAGGGAGAGGATCTGCAGCCCACGAGCGACTGGGGAGAGGATCTGCAACCCACCAGCGACCTGGGAAGAGGATCTGCAGCTCACCAGCGACCTGGGGAGAGGATCTGCAGCCCACGAGCGACCGGGGGAGAGGATCTGCAATCCAGCAGCGACCGAGGGAGAGGATCTGCAGCCCACGAGCGACCGGGGGAGAGGATCTGCAACCCACCAGCGACCTGGGAAGAGGATCTGCAGCTCACCAGCGACCGGGGGAGAGGATCTGCAGCCCACCAGCGACCGGGGGAGAGGATCTGCAGCCCAGCAGCGACAGGGGGAGAGGATCTGCAGCCCAGCTGCGACCGGGGGAGAGGATCTCCAGCCCAGCAGCGACCGGGGGAGAGGATCTGCAGCCCAGCAGCGACCGAGGGAGAGGATCTGCAACCCAGCGGCGACCGGGGGAGAGGATCTGCAACCCAGCAACGACCGGGGGAGAGGATCTGCAGCCCAGCAGCGACCGAGGGAGAGGATCTGCAGTCCAGCAGCGACCGAGGGAGAGGATCTGCAGTCCAGCAGCGACCGAGGGAGAGGATCTGCAGTCCAGCAGCGACCGAGGGAGAGGATCTGCAGCCCAGCAGCGACTGAGGGAGAGGATCTGCAGCCCAGCAGCGACCGGGGAGAGGATCTGCAGCCCAGCACCGACCGGGAGAGAGGATCTGCAACTCACCAGCGACGGGGGAGAGGATCTGCAGCCCAGGAGCAACCGGGGGAGATCTGCAGCCCAGAAGCGACCGGGAGAGAGGATCTGCAGCCCACCAGCGACCGAGGGAGAGGATCTGCAGCCCAGCAGCGACCGGAGGAGAGGATCTGTAGCCCAGCAGCGACCGCGTGAGAGGATCTGCAGCCCAGCAGCGACCGCGGGAGAGGATCTGCAGCCCAGCAGCGACCGCGGGAGAGGATCTGCAGTCCAGCAGCGACCGGGGGAGAGGATCTGCAGTCCAGCAGCGACCGCGGGAGAGGATCTGCAGCCCAGCAGCGACCTGGGGAGAGGATCTGCAGCCCAGCAACGACCGCGGGAGAGGTTCTGCAGCCCAGCAGCGACCTGGGAAGAGGATCTGCAGCCCATCAGCGACCGGGGGAGAGGATCTGCATTCCAGCAGCGACCGAGGGAGAGGATCTGCAGCTCAGCAGCGACCGTGGGAGAGGATCTGCATTCCAGCAGTGACCGTGGGAGAGGATCTGCTGCCCAGCAGCGACCGGGGGAGAGGATCTGCAGCCCAGCAGCGACCGTGGGAGAGGATCTGCATTCCAGCAGTGACCGTGGGAGAGGATCTGCTGCCCAGCAGCGACCGAGAGAGAGGATCTACAGCCCAGCAGCGACCGCGGGAGAGGATCTGCAGCCCACCAGCGACCGCGGGAGAGGATCTGCAGCCCAGCAGCGACCTGGGAAGAGGATCTGCAGCCCACCAGTGACCGAGGGAGAGGATCTGCAGCGCACCAGCGACCTGGGAAGAGGATCTGCAGCCCACCAGCGACCTCGGAAGAGGATCTGCAGCCCAGCAGCGACCGAGGGAGAGGATCTGCAGCCCAGCAGCGACCGAGAGAGAGGATCTGCATTCCAGCAGTGACCGGGGGAGAGGATCTGCAGCCCACCAGCGACCTGGGAAAAGGATCTGCAGCCCAGCAGCGACCGAGAGAGAGGATCTGCAGCCCAGCAGCGACCGAGGGAGAGGATCTGCAGCCCAGCAGCGACCGAGGGAGAGGATCTGCAGCCCACGAGCGACTGGGGGAGAGGATCTGCAACCCACCAGCGACCTGGGAAGAGGATCTGCAGCTCACCAGCGACCTGGGGAGAGGATCTGCAGCCCACGAGCGACCGGGGGAAAGGATCTGCAGTCCAGCAGCGACCGAGGGAGAGGATCTGCAGCCCACGAGCGACCGGGGGAGAGGATCTGCAACCCACCAGCGACCTGGGAAGAGGATCTGCAGCTCACCAGCGACTGGGGGAGAGGATCTGCAGCCCACCAGCGACCTGGGAGAGGATCTGCAGCCCACCAGCGACCGGGGGAGAGGATCTGCAGCCCAGAAGCGACCGGGGGAGAGGATCTCCAGCCCAGCAGCGACCGGGGGAGAGGATCTGCAGCCCACCAGCGACCGGGGGAGAGGATCTGCAGCCCAGCAGCGACCGGGGGAGAGGATCTGCAGCCCAGCAGCGACCGGGGGAGAGGATCTGCAGCCCAGCAGCGACCGGGGGAGAGAATCTGCAGCCCAGCAGCGACCGCGGGAGTTAGTCTTTGTCCACCGTGACAGTGTGTGTATACATGTGTACTCACCTAGTTGTGTATGCGGGGGTTGAGCTCTGGCTCTTTGGTCCCACCTCTCAACTGTCAGTCAACTGTTGTTCAGATTCCTGAGCCTACTGGGCTCTATCATATCTACATTTAAAACAGTGTATGGAGTCAGCCTCCACCACATCACTGCCTAATGCATTCCACCTGTTAACTACTCTGACACTGAAAAAGTTCTTTCTAACGTCCCTGTGCCTCATTTGGGTACTCATTTTCTCCTGTATCCCCTTGTTCACGTACCGCCAGTGTTGAATAGTTTATACTTCTCAACCCTGTTAATTCCCCTGAGGATTTTGTAGGTAGTGATCATGTCTCCCCACACTTCTGTCTTCCAGTGTCGTACGGTGCATTTCCCGCAGCCTTTCCTCGTAACTCATGCCTCTTAGTTCCGGGACTAGTCTAGTGGCATAACTGAACTTTTTCCAGCTTTGTCTTGTGCTTGACAAGGTACGGGCTACATTCTAGGGCCGCATACGCCAGGATTGGTCTTACGTATGTGGTTTACAAGGTTCTAAACGATTCCTTACACAGGTTCAAGAAGGCTGATGTTAGCTAGCCTCGCATATGCCGTATACGTAATTCTCTTTATGTGGGCTTCAGGAGACAGGTTTGGTGTGATATTAATTCCTAGATCTTTCACTCTTTCCATTTCATTAAGTACTTCATCTCCTATTCTGTATCTTGTGTCTGGCCTCCTGTTTCCACCGCGTGTGTGTGCGTGCGTCTGCTTCTGTATGTGCGTGAGTGTGTGTGCGTGCACGTGCCTGTAAGTGTGTGTGTGTGTGTGTGTGCGTGCGTGTGCTTGTGTGTGTGTGTACTCTCCTAATTCTACTCACCAAATTGTGCTTGCGGGGCTTGAGCTCTGGCTCTTTTGTCCTGCCTCTCAACGGTCAATCAACAGGTGTACAGGTTCCTGAGCCTCTTGGGCTCTATCATATCCACACTTGAAACTGTGTATGGAGTCAGCCTGCACCACATCACTTCCTAGTGCATTCCATTTGTCAACAACGCTGACACTAAGAAAGTTCTTTCTAATAGCTCTGTGGCTCATTTGGGCACCCAATTTCCACCTGTGTCCCCTAGTGCGTGTGACCCTTGTATTAAATAGCCTGTCTTTATCTACCCTATCGATTCCCTTGAGAATCTTGAATGTGGTGATCATGTCCCCCTTAACTCTTCTGTCTTCCAACGAAGTGAGGTTTAATTCCCGTAGTCTCTCCTCGTAGCTCATACCTCTCAGCTCGGGTACTAGTCTGGTGGCAAACCTTTGATCCTTTTCCAGTTTAGTCTTATGCTTGACTAGATATGGACTCCATGCTGGAGTCACATACTCCAGGATTGGTCTGACATATGTGGTATATAATGTTCTGAAAGATTCCTTACACAAGTTTCTAAAGGCCGTTCTTATCTTAGCCAACCTGGCATATGCCGCTGATGTTATCCTCTTGATATGAGCTTCAGGTTACAGGTCTGGCGTGATATCAACCCCCAGGTCTTTCTCTCTCTCTGACTCTTGAAGTATTTCATCTCCCAAATGACACCTTGTATCTGGTCTCCTGTTCCCTACCCCTATCTTCATTACATTACATTTGCTTGGGTTAAACTCCAACAACCATTTGCTCGACCATTCCTGCAGGTTGTCCAGGTCTTCTTGAAGCCTCAAGCTGTCGTCCTCTGTCTTCCCTCCCTCTCATAATTTTGGCGTCGTCAGCAAACATTGAGAGGAATGATTCTACTCCCTCTAGGAGATCATTTGCGTATATCAGAAACAGGTTAGGACCGAGTACAGAGCTCTGTGGGACTCCACGCCAATCTGAGGTCTCACCCCTCACTGTAACTCTCTGCTTCCTGTTGCTTAGGTACTCTGTTACCGACTGGAGCGCCCTACCAGTTACTCCTGCCTGTTTCTCCAGCTTCTGCATCAGCCTTTTATGGGGTACTGTGTCAAAGGCTTTCCGACAGTTAAAAAAAATGCAGTCCGCCTATCACTCTCTTTCTTGCTTAATATTTGTCACCTGTTACGAATCTATGATTGATTCTACCATTATTCATGATAACTATGTATAGCATTTAATCCTTTCCCTGTTTAGTACTATTATTAGTATGGTATCCAGTTGTGTTCCAGTTAATATTGTATGATTTATATTGTAGCATGCTGTAGTGTGCCTGAGTGGCATTATTTTTAATAGGCTTGTGCAAGTTATTCATTGTTGGAGCTACTCCATTTATTCATTCATGTGTTTAAGATATTGTCTGTGCTCATTAAGTGATTTTATGATATTATTGCATGCTGAAAGATAATTCTGGCTTCCTCTAATTTTTACCATTTATCAGTTTGATATGTCTTGTTATCCTTAAGTACAGTATATTGTTTTGCATGTTAAGCAGTGTCTTTTAATCATACCCCAGACAAACTTTGAGGCAAGGCTGAAATTATTATTTTTTGATTACTGCAAGCAAAAGAACCATACCTAGACTTAAAGGGTTATAATAAAATGAGGCCCACTGTCCGGGAGCATTGATTATTAATTCCCTGTAACGTAATGTACTAATTAAGAGTGCAGATTACTAATAGCAATTGCCTTCCTAGGTACTCTGTGGTTATCTAGTGACACCTAATCAAGCCTGTGTGTACATATTCTCTGTTCAGTCTGAGCTGCTGTGAAAACTTGTCAACGCTTCACGATTGAGGTAAGTGTTCAGCTTATGCCAGGGGCCAAGCAAAATTTTCAGTGTTGTTTTAAGTGCTATGTTGTGATAATTGAGCCAACCATGGAGGATCAGATTGCTGTGCTGGTGGAGCAGCCAAATTTTGGTAAAATTAAAGACTTGAAGAAGTCTGGTTTGTTGCTTCTAGCTGATAAATTAAGCCTAACAGTTTCCAGTAAAATGTTAAAGGCTCAGTTGCTAAGAGTCATTGTCACACAATTGGTGGAGGAGGAGCAACTTGACGATGAGTGTTCAGGAGAGTTAGAAGAAGAGCCAAGTAACCAGGTGGCAATCTTAAAGTTGGAGATAGAGACTAAATTAGAAATGGCTAGACTGGAAGCAGACAAACAGAGGTTAGAGTTGCAGAACCAGCAAAAACAACTTAGGTTGGAGATTAAGCAACAGATGTTGGAGGCTCAGTTGCAACTAGCAGAGTATCAAACTAAAGAAGCCGAGCAGCAAACTAAACAATTAGCAACTCAGCAGAGTATGGCTGAAAATAATAACAGGTTGGAGGAACAGAGAATTGCAGCAGCGTAAGGTAATACTCGCAATAATCCAGAGAGTACTAATAGTTCTTCGAAGTATAGTAAACATGTAGATTTACCTAAATTCAATGAGGAAGTCCCAGACATATTCTTTTTACATTTTAAGAAGTTAGCAGTCAGCATGAATTGGCCTGTGGATCAATGGGTTGCCATTATGCAGGGACAATTTACGGGGAAAGCTCAGGAAGTTTTTGCATCTATGCCTGCTGAGAATTCATTCGATTTTAAATTTGTCCAACAGAGCATCTTGAATGCACACAAACAGATCCCAGAGCCACATAAACAAAAATTCAGAGGGTTAAAAAGAGCACATGACCAGACTATTTCTGACTTTGTACGGGTTAAACTCAATCATTTTGACAGATGGGTTAAAGCACTTAACATTACAGAGTTAGATACTTTGAGAAACCTCATAGTAACTGAGGAAATTTTAGGTTGTCTACCCTAGAAATTAGCTTTGTTTATGGCGGAAAACAAACAAACCACTGATCTTATGAAACTAGCCAAGCTAGCTGACGAGCATGAATTACTTACTAATTCATGCTCGCGGGAGAGCATGAATTAGTAAGATTATAATGATTAACATTATAATGATTAGCACCAGCTAATCATTATAATTTTAAGACTAATTATCATGTTCCTAAATCTTATGTTTTCCAGGCCCGACCAACTACCTCACCTTCTCCCCTGAACCATTCTTCTGTAAAGCCTAAAATTGTGAAACAACAGACAGGGTTGTCACCCTCAAGTAATGTAGTGTTTAAACCTGCAATTGGTTCCGTTGTTTCGACCACTGGCAGATATTGCACGCATTGCAGGAGAAGAGGTCATATGGTAAATTCCTGTTATGCCTTGCACCCTGAGTTGAGACCAACTGGTTTGATTATGAGGAGGGGTTTGCAAGCCTTTAATGCCAATGTTACTCCAGTCATGCCCAAGTAGATGACTAATTTTGAACCATACCTACATTCGGGTACCTTATTATGTACTAGTGCAACCTGGAAGCCAGTGCAGTTATTAAGGGACACTGGTGCTTCCCAGTCTCTAATTTCTCACCGGGTTCTTACTGATGTTAGCACAGAAGACACTGGTGAGGTAGTGTTATTTCAAGGATTTGGAGGTCATGTCCAGCATGTATCATTAGTTAAAGTTAACCTGAAATCATTTTTTACACCGGGTTGGTGCACTGAAGCAGTTAGTGAGCAGTTGCCCATCCCTGGGGTTGATGTTATTGTGGGTAATGATTTTGACAAGTGTCAAGTTAGTGGGACAGAGTGCTCTATCATGTTTACTAACCCTAGTTGTGTACTGGCTCAACCGGATGCGGATGATAGTGTCATCTATCCAGCCTGTGTTGTGACCAGATCCATGGGTAAGCAGGGTGAAGTAAATCCTGTGACTCCCAAGGTGGATGTTGTCGAGGCCAGGACCCCTTCTGACAGGGAGGTGGACCTTGAAGATACATTCTTAGCTCACGCAGATGTCGAGAGTGAGGTCGGTGCCAAAGCCCTAATTTATTCAGACCCAGATGGTCTGGAAGAGGTGGCCCAGGTACCAGTTCCTTGCCCGCTCGCTCCAGCTGTTGAGTTCCAGACCTTGAGTGAGTTGCAGAGTTCTGATCCCAGTCTAGCTGAATGTTATACAGAAGCAGCCGACTCCATTGATACTTTGGATGAGAGAACGGGTTGTTATTTCAATGATCAATGTCTGATGAGAAGATGGAGAACACCAGGAACTCCCTCAGCAGACGATTGTGAGTCTAGGACCCAGCTCGTTATACCCAAGGAGTATAGGGAGCAGGTATTGCTAGCTGGTGAAATCCCTTGGTGACCTGATGGGAGGTCACCAAGGGATTTCCAGTATATATCATAAGATATGTAAATTTTTTTATTGGCCAAAACTCAAAAAGGATATGGTCAGATATTGTCACAATTGTGTTGTGTGTCAAATTGTTGGTAAACCTAACCAGTGTGACGGTGTTCCCCCCCTTCTAATTCTCCCACGCCTGCTGTAAGAGTCATGTCCACTATTCCCGAGCGTTCTCTACATTGCAGGCATCAATTGAACATATGTGGGAGAGAACAGTATTCTCGATGAGCCGAGAAATTGGCGAAAATATAGTATTTTGGCCTGTGGGATAGGCCCTTTAGGGAGCCAATATGGCGCTGGCGAGTCTGTTCTCCCGCCAAAACTGTGTGACGTCAGTGGCGCCAGATTGGTCACCGTCAGCGACATGGCACTGGGAGCCAATGAAAACCAACTTTGGGAAAAGTGACGTCACATAGGCATGGGGGGTCCGGCCGTGTTGGCGCCGTGGCGATATCAGTCTTTCACGACACGTCCGAGAGGTAGGACGCGCGATCGGTCGTCCTGTCAGAGTGACGGATTTACCGAACTCCGGTGGATGTAAGCGTCTCCAGTTGTTGGCACGCACTCTGTGAGGTCTTCCTGCAACCCAGATGTGGCTCAGATAAGGAATTGACAGAATATTGAGCAACAAGTGCTCAGGGACAGGTGTGTTGCAAGAAGTGGGCCGGGCATCGACGTGTGTCGTCATTGGCGGTTCACCAGTATAAGAGACAGCTTAATGGCCGGGCCAACCCACCGTGAGTGAACCGGGTTGACTGCCTTGTCAACCAGGTTGAACGTGTGATCGACGATCCTGTCAAGTTTGACAGTAACCCCACCTTCGGGGAACCCTACGAGTCAACAGTTGAATGCAAGCACGTCAAGAAGTCTTCCCAAATACCTAGCGATATATCTAGACGACGAGGGAATTGACAGTGAAGTGAGCTTCAAGTGCTCTGAAGTCGGGTGCTGTGCGTGTGGAGCTTAAGCAGCATCGTCTGGGACGGCTGGTAACTTCACAGTGACTTCGTAGTGGTGAGAGGCAGTTACTCTGGGAGTACAGTGACAAGAACTAATTGGGGAAACGTGCGACGACCGCCGAGACGTAGGCTGGCTGCCGTAGTTGGGAGGAAAGTTGACGGCCAGGAGACCGACTTCAACCCGGCGACGTACTGTAGGGAAAGAAGCACGGACCTGCTGTGTACAGAAGCGGCGAGACGCGACATCCTAAGGCGTGGGCTTGTGTTTCTGGATGGTGAACGAGGCGAGAGCCTGGACCAGGAGCTACAACCCAACTGTCATCCTAGGATAGGTGAAGTAGGTGTTTACAGTTACCCTCCCATTTCCCCTTTAGTTAGCTATATATTTTCTTGTCAGGATATTTTATATGTCGTGAGCAAGTCTCACTTGAGTCTAAGTCACAGAGAGAGCACTGTGTGTGGTGAGCCTACCCAGAGCGCTCACAGTATCCGTTTACATATATATCTATGTGCGGGTGTGTGCAAGCACCAAGATTCATCAGAGAATTTACTGTGACTATTATTAATTTACAGTGAGTATTATTATTATATATATATTGGTAGTAAACCAGATATTGGTGTGTTGATCTCTATAATCTATTGATATAAGTGCCCGTGTGTTGATCTCTATAATCTATCGATATAAATGCCTGTGTGTTGATCTCTATGATCTATTGATATAAATGCCTGTGTATTGATCTTCATGATGTATATATATATATATGCCTGAAATTTGATTACTGATTTATATATGACATGACTGTGTACTGAATAATATCATATACGTGGAGTGATTGCCAGTGATATCTCTTTTTAAGAGAAAGTATAGATATAAAGAAAAGTTCAGTGATCAAGTGAGTGCATTCACAGTAAATATTATTAAGAATAGAGTAATCTTTTGGTACGGTGGAAAGTCACTGTGAGAGTATTGTGAATAAGATGTTGATCGTGAGGCCAGTGAAATCATAAGTAAGCCATGTGAATGTTGAATAGTGTTTTGGAAAAAGTTAAATAAACGGGGATCGTGACAGAATTAGAAAACAAGTACTAGTCTGTTCCCACGATCGCGAGGGTCCCGGTCAGCTGAGATCTGACAGGTGACGTGTGGCGCTGTCGGGTGTTGCCATATCGGTGCGCTCCAGAATATTATGCTATGAATGGAGCAATTGTCATATATTATTCCTGATACATTGATGCATATATATTTCTCGTTGTCTTTTAAGTAAAATACCAAAACTCTTTGGTGTTTGATATCATCCCCTCCATTTATCTTGTGACCGTGTAATGAAGTAAAGCAGAGTGACCTGCCTGATACCATATTACTGGAATTTGCTCTTACCACAATTACCACAATTACACCTCACCACTGCAGTGTTACTGGACACCTAAAAAAAAACCAGTTGGCGACCTTAAAGGCTGTGTAAGAGTTCGGTGTCGGGGCGGGCCACAGATTGAGGGAACGATCTGTGCCCCCACTCATCTTACAATTTAAAGGCCGGTTGTGAGACCGACTGGGGTACTCTCCGAGGCGAGCAGTGGAGCCTAGAGGATCGAGGGAAGACCCGCCGAACGACGGTGAGTAAGGGTTATTGTCGGAGCAACCACCTGGAAAGGAGATCCAGTCTACCTTTGCTCCAACCCTTCTCAACGAGAACCGTGAAACCCCGACATTGGCGACCTTGCCAGGATTACGAGCAAGATCAAGGTTGTAATTGTGGTATTAAATATCAGGCCTAAGTTTTCACTCATTGTCACAAGATGGAGGGTGATAAAATAGCCAGGTTTATCGACACGAGAGACGAGCAAGTACTGGAGGAGTGCACCAAGGCACAGCTGCAGACGATCGCCGACCACTTTGGGATCAAGTTGAGAGCTTCCAAAGTGGGAGAGAGAAGACTTGAGATCATGGCACAGCTCAAGGCACGTGATGAAGCCTTCGGAGAGGAGCGGCCACAGACACCTGCCAGTGGAGGAGAGAACCTGAGTACCGGTGGCAGCAGCCGGGGATCCAGTGGCAGCAGGCGCAGTGTCAAGCTGGAAATAATGAAGCTGCAGATAGAAGCACAACTGCGCAAGGAAGAGCGCGAACAAGAAGCACAGCTGAAGCGCGAGGAAGCAGAAAGAGAAGCACAGCTGCGCCGAGAAGAAAGAGAAGCACAGCTGCGCAGAGAAGAAAGAGAAGCTCAGCTGAAGCGCGAAGAAGCACAGCTGCGCAGAGAAGAAAGAGATGCACAGCTGCAACGAGAAGAAAGAGAAGCACAGCTGCGCAGGGAAGAACGAGAGGCAGAAGCACAGCAGCGTAGAGAAGAACGAGAGGCACAGCTGAAGGAGCGCGAAATAGATGCTAGGACGAAGCTGCAGGAGGTTGAAGCGAACAAGGAGATTGAGCTGAAGCGAGCTGAGCTAGGACTAGTTCCAACTGCCCCACCACAACAGCAGGAAGACCGCCGAGTGAGAGAGAGGGATTTGCCCGTCTTCGTGCCTAATGAGGCTGAGGGCTTCTTCGAGCATTTCGAAAGGGTCGCTACATTGAAGAAGTGGCCGAGGGCAGAGTGGGCGGAGCTAGTTCAGGGAAGGCTCACTGGTGAAGCTCGTGAAGCTTACAACATGCTCGATCTCCAGGAATGTACCAACTATGATGCAGTAAAACGGGCCGTGCTCCATTCGTTCAAGCTGACACCGGAGTGCTATAGGAAAAGGTTTAGAGAATGTACCCGATCGCCAGGAAAATCGTATGCGGAGACGGCGAGGGACATGGAAAGGAAATTCTTGAAATGGCTGGAGTCAGAAGGAGCAAGATCGGCTGAAGACATCAAGGGGCTGATGGTCATGGAAAAGTTTATGTCCGTGCTCTCTCCCGAGATTAGGATGAGAGTAAAGGAAGCGGACATCAAGGACCCGAGAGCCGCAGCCGATCGAGCAGACATGCTAGAGGAAGCTTTACGTCCATGTCGAGAGGGACAGCACCGATCGCCCGCATTCTCCAGTTATGGGAGGAATAATAGAAGGTCGGACGGTTGGAGGACAGGACCGAGTTATCCCAAGTCCTACCCCTCGAATGGAGACAGCAGAGGACAGAAGAGTGCTGTGGAACCGCCGAAGAAGTCACCGAGGGAGAGCTCAAGAGATCTTGTTATCGTCACGGCCGGAGATGCTGAGCATGAGTCTTTGCAAGGCACAAGAGAAGTCCGCGGAAGAAGAAGGATCCGCTGTTTCAACTGCGGGTTAATAGGACACATGGCGCGCGAATGCAGACGTCCTAAGCAGCGGGGTTACGTTGCTTTTGTACGGGTAGAGGATCAGTTAGCCGAAGGAGTGCGGGATGGACCCGTACGTAAGAAGGAGGCTAACCCGTTCGTGCGTGAGGGAACTGTAAGGGTGGGGGACGCAGACCCTATCCCGGTAATGATGCTGAGAGATACTGGGGCGGAATTTACCCTGGTGAGCAGAACCCTTTTCCCTGAGTGTCACGAGAATACCTGTGTAGGTGAGGCAAGTGTGACCACTGTGGGAGGCCCAGTGCAGATGCCCCTACACCAGGTAACCCTGAGTTCGGTTTATGGATGCCAAACCCTAGTAGTGGGGGTCTGTGCGACGATGCCCACGAGGGAGGCACAGGTCATTTTGGGAAATGACGCATGTGGAGGACGTGTCCTACCGAACCTCGTGAAGGACGAGGAGTGCTTGGAGCATTTCGAGAAGAAAGGCGGAGTGTTCGACGCCTGTGGGGACGAGAAAGGAATCGCCATGGAGGCGTTCCCTGTATGTGCCGTAGTTCCGAGGCAGTGCGACGGACGAGGAGGGCGTGGATCTGATAAGGCCGACGAGGAGACGTCCGCCGGCCTGGGAATTGATCACCTCGTCATGAAACCCGGAGAGCGAGTGGAGGGCGAAGGCAGCCCAGAAGGTGAGGTACAGGTGACCCTCACCGGTTCTCCTGGGGTGGATCGCACTCGTCTCGAGGAGGTGCAGCAGGCAGAATCCCCCAAGTTGATTTGTAAGGTCAAAGAAGGACGTATTGGTCCCGAGAAAGCTACTCACTTTAACAGGCAAGAAGGCATATTAGTAAGACAGTGTAAACCTGTAAGGATGGAGGTCGGAAAAGCCTCTCCAGGTACGAGAGACCAAGTAGCGTTGCCAGCCAAGTGCAGAGCGGCAGTGTTGAGTCCGTTGCACGCTGTTGACTCTGCGGGTCACCTAGGGATGACCACGATGCGACGTCCAACGTCGAGAGAAGTGGCTGGGCAACTACAACATCTTTTCTCTTGGGTGAGGAGGCCCAGGGAAAATCAGGCTGACAGTGGAAATATGTTCCGGTCTGAGTGTGTCAGACGAACAGTGATAAATTGGGGAGTGATGCAGATTCGGTCGTCGCCCTACCGATCGCAGTCGAAGGGGGCGGTCGGAAGATTCCACTCCACCTCAGAGACAGCTCTGAGAATGTTCTGCGTAGAGCAGGAAGACGAGTGGGAAGAGACAGCGGGCCCTGTTTTGTTGGCCATTTGCAAAGCAGTGGCAGAACCGTTAAACTTCTCACAGTTCCAGCTGGTGAACGGACGTGAGGTGTGGAGCCCTCGGTCCGTAATAGGTAAGCAGTGGACGCCCAGGATGACCTTGAAGACGGTCTGCAGACACATGAGGAGTGTCACACATTGGCGGCTGCAATACTGGCTGGAAGCCAAGATTTTCAGTGGAAAGGACAACGTAGTCGCAGATGCGTTGTCCCGCATGCACTAACCAGACATGACTCTTATTTTAAGGGGAGGGGTATGTGACGGTGTTCCCCCCCTTCTAATTCTCCCACGCCTGCTGTAAGAGTCATGTCCACTATTCCCGAGCGTTCTCTACATTGCAGGCATCAATTGAACATATGTGGGAGAGAACAGTATTCTCGAAGAGCCGAGAAATTTGCGAAAATATAGTATTTTGGCCTGTGGGATAGGCCCTTTAGGGAGCCAATATGGCGCTGGCGAGTCTGTTCTCCCGCCAAAACTGTGTGACGTCAGTGGCGCCAGATTGGTCACCGTCAGCGACGTGGCACTGGGAGCCAATGAAAACCAACTTTGGAAAAGTGACGTCACATAGGCATGGGGGGTCCGGCCGTGTTGGCGCCAGGCGATATCAGTCTTTCACGACACGTCCGAGAGGTAGGACGCGCGATCGGTCATCCTGTCAGAGTGACGGATTTACCGAACTCCGGTGGATTTAAGCGTCTCCAGTTGTTGGCACGCACTCTGTGAGGTCTTCCTGCAACCCAGATGTGGCTCAGATAAGGAATTGACAGAATATTGAGCAACAAGTGCTCAGGGACAGGTGCGTTGCAAGAAGTGGGCCGGGCATCGACGTGTGTCGTCATTGGCAGTTCACCAGTATAAGAGACAGCTTAGTGGCCGGGCCACCCACCGTGAGTGAACCGGGTTGACAGCCTTGTCAACCAGGTTGAACGTGTGATCGACGATCCTGTCAAGTTTGACAGTAACCCCACCTTCGTGGAACCCTACGAGTCAACAGTTGGATGCAAGCACGTCGAGAAGTCTTCCCAAATACCTAGCGATATATCTAGACGACGAGGGAATTGACAGTGTTGTGAGCTTCAAGTGCTCTGAAGTCGGGTGCTGTGCGTGTGGAGCTTAAGCAGCATCGTCTGGACGGCTGATAACTTCACAGTGACTTCGTAGTGGTGAGAGGCAGTTCCTCTGGGAGTACAGTGACAAGAACTAATTGGGAAACGTGCGACGACCGCCGAGACGTAGGCTGGCTGCCGTAGTTGGGAGGAAAGTTGACGGCCAGGAGACCGACTTCAACCCTGCGACGTACTGTAGAGAAAGAAGCACGGACCTGCTGTGTACAGAAGCGGCGAGACGCGACATCCTAAGGCGTGGGCTTGTGTTTCTGGATGGTGAACGAGGCGAGAGCCTGGACCAGGAGCTACAACCCAACTGTCATCCTAGGATAGGTGAAGTAGGTGTTTACAGTTACCCTCCCATTTCCCCTTTAGTTAGCTATATATTTTCTTGTCAGGATATTTTATATGTCGTGAGCAAGTCTCACTTGAGTCTAAGTCACAGAGAGCACAGTATGTGGTGAGCCTACCCAGAGCGCTCACAGTATCAGTTTACATATATATCTATGTGTGGGTGTGTGCAAGCACCAAGATTCATCAGAGAATTTACTGTGACTATTATTAATTTACAGTGAGTATTATTATTATATATATATTGGTAGTAAACCAGATATTGGTGTGTGATCTCTATAATCTATTGATATAAGTGCCCGTGTGTTGATCTCTATAATCTATCGATATAAATGCCTGTGTGTTGATCTCTATGATCTATTGATATAATGCCTGTGTATTGATCTTCATGATGTATATATATATATGCCTGAAATTTGATTACTGATTTATATATGACATGACTGTGTACTGAATAATATCATATACGTGAGTGATTGCCAGTGATATCTCTTTTAAGAAAGTATAGATATAAAGAAAAGTTCAGTGATCAAGTGAGTGCATTCACAGTAAATATTATTAATAGAGTAATCTTTTGGTACGGTGAAAGTCACTGTGAGAGTATTGTGAATAAGATGTTGATCGTGAGGCCAGTGAAATCATAAGTAAGCCATGTGAATGTTGAATAGTGTTTTGGAAAAGTTAAATAAACGGGATCGTGACAGAATAGAAAACAAGTACTAGTCTGTTTCCACGATCGCGAGGTCCGGTCAGCTGAGTCTGACAGGTGACGCGTGGCGCTGCCGGGTTTGCCATATCGGTGCGCTCCAGAATATTATGCTATGAATGGAGCATTGTCATATATTATTCCTGATACATTGATGCATATATATTTCTCGTTGTCTTTTAAGTAAAATACCAAAACTCTTGGTGTTTGATATCATCCCCTCCATTTATCTTGTGACCGTGTAATGAAAAGCAGAGTGACCTGCCTGATACCATATTACTGGAATTTGCTCTTGCCACAATTACACCTGACCACCACTGCAGTTTACTGGCACCTAAAAAAAACCAGTTGGCGACCTTGAAGGCTGTGTAAGAGTTCGGTGTCGGGCGGGCCACAGATGAGGGAACATCTGTGCCCCCACTCATCTTACAATTTAAAGGCCGGTTGTGAGACCGACTGGGGTACTCTCCGAGGCCAGCAGTGGAGCCTAGAGGATTGAGGGAAGACCCGCCGAACGACGGTGAGTAAGGGTTTGTTGGAGCAACCACCTGGAAAGGAGATCCAGTCTACTGTTGCTTTAACCCTTCTCTAACGAGAACCGTGAAACCCG
>WNGS01025019.1:86870-103233 GCA_020271785.1 Procambarus virginalis | reverse complement strand
ACTTAACCACTGTGCTGCGCCAACCGACAAAATTCGGTAAGTGGGAAACAGCGCAACCGAGAATTTTTTTTTTAACATTTCGTACCCATTCAAAACGCGTGCGTGGAGATTGTGCACAAATGGGCTCTTGGGACCCTCATGAGAGGCAGCCATCTTGGAAAAAAAATCCAAAATGTCCTTGGCTGCTGGCTGGTTAGTGCTTAGTGAGCAACCATGGGTGGCGCACGTGCCTCTGGCTCCCAAACACCTGTCCAACTTGGTGTTGAAAAATCGTGCTCTGTCGGTGAAATTCAGACCTTATTGTCTGAAGAACATATGGATCATGATATTTATGATGCTTGGCGCAATAAGGACCTAACACAAAGGTCGGATGCAAGTGATACAGCACTGATGAGGACGATATATCAAGCGTATCCAGTTGTAGCTCTGAGAGCCACCCTTGCCCACCCATGCCATCTCCAATATGTATAAATGTACATAGATGAATCGTTTTCTGGGTTCTAGTGATGATACATCTGATACAAGTAGCATAGATGAACAGTGTTAGCGGCTTCCTGGTGGTGTTTTCCATAGATATTTTCTAGAATAACTGAATCTCTTCCGGAATGACTGAGTCTCTTCCAGAATACCTGAATCTCTTCCAGTGAGGCACCTTACAAAGCAATCTTTCCAAGACTTCCTTACAAATTGACCTTTTCCTATAATCTTTTCAAGACTACTTTACGCTTCACAAGTTTGGCTACATACCACCTACAGGTACTAAAGCCAAGGGTGTACGCGAGTACTTTATTTGCAAGCACACAGAACGAAGAATCAGGAAGCGAAAATCTATCTGTACCTGGTGCAACGAGAGCGAAATCGCGCTGTGTACCAGGGACTACATCGTTGATTATCATTCACTTCTGAAGTACTGAGTGTGTAATACAGTGTGTTACTGTGTAAATAGTGTGTGAAACTGTACCAATTTATATTTTGGTGAACTTTTAACAAGTAATATTGCGACAATAAACATTTATTTTGGACATATTACTGACACATGTATCACAGTTCCATGGAACATTATGAACGTTCTACGGTACACATATTGTAAAGGAAACTAATATTCATCATATATGATAAAACAAAAACAAATAAAACTGCATTGGAAATACATTGAACAAATAATTGAAAATATATATGTTGCACCTCGCAGTATTGAATGGCCCATGTGACCGCCTCTGGGAACTTCACACACAGGCGACCAGCCCATGACGCCTCCTTCTCCACGTCCCCACAGCCAAAGTCAGTGGATTTTTTTTTACATGTACGTGTTCAGGAAAGGGATTTTATCGTTTTACCAAAAAAAAAAAATGGAAACACTTGATGTTATGCACACAGAGGGAATGTCACGATTAACTCGGCGAATCACAGTGGTTAAAGACAGCTATCCAGACAGCAAGTTTACCAAGAGTCCATCCCTTTGCCACTCTAAGAATGGCAACAGATTCTAATTGTGCCACTTCAGGCTTATATAATGAACAACTGAACTACAGAACTACTGAACTCCTTGGTAACTAAATATGTTAATTTACTGTCAACCGGAGGGGTCAAACAGCTACGTTAATCACAATCTTGTATCTCAGACAATCAAATAAATCAAAACAATAATTCGCTATGCATAACTACTCAGTCACTCTGACCAATTAAACACTCAGTGAGTAATGGCATTAATTACTGTCAAACGGACATATAATTAATCGAGAACGAATTACGTTACCACAACACTGTCACTCACGACAGCTTGCCAGACAAAACTATGTCACTTCACTTTATGACATTAATTACCCTTAATTACTTCTCACTGAACCCTTAATTACCAGTTAAAGATCACATCAAGTCCTTGTCACGCAGACAAGCAAAACACAGTAACATGTTGCTTCACTACTCTGTGGTAATCTATCACACTGCACAACAAATCACAACACAACACAATCGTAATTAGTAATCACACGAATATTAATCAATAAACACAACACAGAACGGTATAATATTGAACTGAAAGAATCATTAACATAATTGTACCGCTGACCATAATTGAGTTCTCTGGTGTATTACATACACAACATTAACTACCTTATCACAGTAGTTCCCTCCAACGTACTGTGGTCGCTCTTTACTGGTGCGTCTTCCTCGACTATGTTTCCTTCACCTAACCAGGTGCTCAAGGAAAACGTTCTACCGGAAGTTGACTTAACATCAACCCAAGAAACTTCAGCACCAAATACAGAAATATGAGTAATGACTTAAGACCGGCCTTCTTAAGCACACTTCTCCCATACATACTGACATTGAATACGGCAGTTGACTGAAGTTCATCCAAACTTCCTCCTCACGTTGTTATAGGAGACCATGTGTAGTGTGACCCGGTGTTGAAACGGGGTGCTGATCAGGTTACCTTACCTTGAGGTTACCTTGAGATGGTTTCGGGGCTTAGAGTATCTGCGGCCCGGTCCTCGACCAGGCCTCCTCAGCACAATGTTTGCTGTTTGGACACTGCCACATGTGATGACGAGTCTGACGCAGCACGGTGTGGCGCAGCAAGGCGAACTGTGCAGGTTCCCTCAACTGACAAGACTCGCGTGGGATGGCTCCCACACACGAGAGCATTATTTTATCGCTCACACGATAGTGAGCTGCCCCTCAGCTCTTGTGAGGAAGAGAGAGTTAGCACACATGGTGTACCGTGTGGCGCTTTACTCTGATGGTGACCTTGTGTTCAAGTTACACGGGCTGGTCCAACGGATTGGGCGGGAATTTCTATGTCCCCCAGCAACCTTTTCTCGCACTTTCGTATAGTCAATATTGACTTATTAAATACGTGCATATGTGACATACTAAACATACTAGTTTACCTTGAAAAGCTTCATAGAAAACACCGACCTTACCTAACCTATACCTATAATACGTTAAGTAATAATTGTAATTACGAAGCAATAACATGCTTATCTTAACATACTAAGAAGGTTAGGTAAGGTCGGTGTTTTCTATGAAGCTTTTCAAGGTAAACTGGTATGTTTAGTATGTCACATATACACGTATTTAATAAGTCAATATTGACTGTAAGCAAGTGCGAGAACGGGTTGCCCCCAGAACTGGCTGAAGCCAAACTATTTCCCTAAGTAACGTATTCGCAGCTACTGGGCACAGTCTCTGATCCCTTCAGATTACTGCGTGTCACACTAGGTTGACAGATGGTCACAATATGAGCAGATGCACTATAAGAAGTCTGCCTTACACTGTGTGTGACCTCGTGGTGAGTTACAGTATATATTCTGCTTCCTTTCACAATTAAATTATCGTAATTACTATCGCCACAATCCCAGATTCTGCTTGATGGACCCGCAATGACAGAACAATGATAAATGAGTTACTAACTGTCCCCCTAGACAGTATTTCTCGTCGTTTGGTCGAACCACGAGAAAACATGTCTGACAAACACAGCAACATGGGGCTAAATGTCTACCCAGGGCAAGGCAGGAGTGGGACATGCTTTTTCCCTCTGTTCTACGAGTTGACCAATCAGCAGCTAGGCCTATGGGTGAAATGAGATGCCCCACGAATCAGAAGGCTACCTTCAGTCACGTGGTGCCTTGTGACGTTAGTACTGGGAGGCCTGGTGTTTACACAAGCGACTAGAACAGTTGGCTCTACTACCACCACCAATACCTGTTTCTCCTCTCTCCATAAACTTAAATGTTATATACATGATAATGGCTGCACCTCTTCTCACAAAAAAGCTTCGGCGGCCTCCATAGTCTTACTGAACAGTCCTGGGTCAATGTTCTTCATAGACATCAAACAACAGATGTCTATGAAGAACTACAGAATCTAGAGTGAGTGCACTTTGGTGCACTCGTGTCAGAGTGCAACCTGACGACTTGCGCTCCAACACATAGTCTAAAAGGTAGCTGGCAATCCCTCCTCCCACAGTACATAACTTACCTACGTGTCACTAAGATATTCATAAGGTAAAATTTCCTACGTGTCACTAAGACATCCATAAGGTACACAACTTACCTATGAATCACTAAGACTCCATAAGGTACATAACTTACCTATGAATCACTAAGACTCCATAAGGTACACAACTTACGTATGAATCACTAAGACTCCATAAGGTACACAACTTACCTATGAATCACTAAGACTCCATAAGGTACACAACTTACCTACGTGTCACTAAGACTCCATAAGGTACACAACTAACCTACGTGTCACTAAGACTCCATAAGGTACACAACTTACCTACGTGTCACTAAGACTCCATAAGGTACACAACTTACCTACGTGTCACTAAGACATCAATAAAGTACACAACTTACCTACGTGTCACTAAGACATCCATAAGTACACAACTTACCTACGTGTCACTAAGACATCCATAAGGTACACAACTTACCTACGTGTCACTAAGACATCCATAAGGTACACAACTAACCTACGTGTCACTAAGACATCCGTAAGGTACACAACTAACCTACGTGTCACTAAGACATCCATAAGGTACACAACTTACCTACGTGTCACTAAGACATCCATAAGGTACACAACTTACCTACGTGATACTAAGACATACATAAGGTACACAACTAACCTACGTGTCACTAAGACATCCATAAGGCACACAACTTACCTACGTGTCACTAAGACATCCATAAGGTACACAACTAACCTACGTGTCACTAAGACATCCATAAGGTACACAACTTACCTACGTGTCACTAAGACATCCATAAAGTACACAACTTACCTACGTGTCACTAAGACATCCATAAGGTACACAACTTACCTACGTGTCACTAAGACATCCGTAAGGTACACAACTAACCTACGTGTCACTAAGACATCCATAAGGTACACAACAAACCTACGTGTCACTAACACATCCATAAGGTACACAACTTTAGCATATCACAAAGACTCCACAAAGTTCTTATGTAAATATAACTCCCCTGTGTCACTAGAGACACTATTTCTGGACTCGATGGTGACAACCTAACAGAAATGTGTTACTATTAAACACACACCCAACAGTCACTGTCAATGACGTGACACGCCTTGAAGTGTCAAATACTATCCCTCCTACCCGAGTTGACAGCTTAACTATTCCACAATCACAATTGATCCAGACACAGAGACAGCTCGTTGCGGGGTATACTCTGGTTGATCCGTAATTGGGTTTTTATTACTATTCACCTAAACATATGGTTCCATTTTACATTATATGACAGGATCCTCTACTCACAATATTTACTCCTTCTTCTGTTCTCAGACATAATACACCCCGACGATGGCTGACCCCAGGCATTGTCGCCTGTGGCTGACCCCAGGCAGTGTCGCCTGTGGCTGACTCCAGGCAGTGTCGCCTGTGGCTGACCCCAGGCAGTGTCGCCTGTGGCTGACCCAGGCAGTGTCGCCTGTGGCTGACCCCAGGCAGTGTCGCCTGTGGCTGACCCCAGGCAGTGTCGCCTGTGGCTGACCCCAGGCAGTGTCGCCTGTGGCTGACCCCAGGCAGTGTCGCCTGTGGCTGACCCCAGGCAGTGTCGCCTGTGGCTGACCCCAGGCAGTGTCGCCTGTGGCTGACCCCAGGCAGTGTCGCCTGTGGCTGACCCCAGGCAGTGTCGCCTGTGGCTGACCCCAGGCAGTGTCGCCTGTGGCTGACCCCAGGCAGTGTCGCCTGTGGCTGACCCCAGGCAGTGTCGCCTGTGGCTGACCCCAGGCAGTGTCGCCTGTGGCTGACCCCAGGCAGTGCCGCCTGTGGCTGACCCCAGGCAGTGTCGCCTGTGGCTGACCCCAGGCAGTGTCGCCTGTGGCTGACCCCAGGCAGTGCCGCCTGTGGCTGACCCCAGGCAGTGCCGCCTGTGGCTGACCCCAGGCAGTGCCGCCTGTGGCTGACCCCAGGCAGTGCCGCCTGTGGTGACCCCAGGCAGTGCCACCTGTGGTGACCCCAGGCAGTGCCGCCTGTGGTGACCCCAGGCAGTGTCGCCTGTGGTGACCCCAGGCAGTGCCGCCTGTGGCTGACCCCAGGCAGTGCCGCCTGTGGTGACCCCAGGCAGTGCCGCCTGTGGCTGACCCCAGGCAGTGCCGCCTGTGGTGACCCCAGGCAGTGCCCTGTGGTGACCCCAGGCAGTGCCGCCTGTGGTGACCCCAGGCAGTGCCGCCTGTGGTGACCCCAGGCAGTGCCGCCTGTGGCTGACCCCAGGCAGTGCCGCCTGTGGCTGACCCCAGGCAGTGCCGCCTGTGGCTGACCCCAGGCAGTGCCGCCTGTGGCTGACCCCAGGCAGTGCGCCTGTGGCTGACCCCAGGCAGTGCCGCCTGTGGCTGACCCCAGGCAGTGCCGCCTGTGGCTGACCCCAGGCAGTGCCGCCTGTGGCTGACCCCAGGCAGTGCCGCCTGTGGCTGACCCCAGGCAGTGCCGCCTGTGGCTGACCCCAGGCAGTGCCGCCTGTGGCTGACCCCAGGCAGTGCCGCCTGTGGCTGACCCCAGGCAGTGCCGCCTGTGGCTGACCCCAGGCAGTGCCGCCTGTGGCTGACCCCAGGCAGTGCCGCCTGTGGCTGACCCCAGGCAGTGCCGCCTGTGGCTGACCCCAGGCAGTGCCGCCTGTGGCTGACCCCAGGCAGTGCCGCCTGTGGCTGACCCCAGGCAGTGCCGCCTGTGGCTGACCCCAGGCAGTGTCGCCTGTGGTGACCCCAGGCAGTGCCGCCTGTGGCTGACCCCAGGCAGTGCGCCTGTGGCTGACCCCAGGCAGTGTCGCCTGTGGCTGACCCCAGGCAGTGTCGCCTGTGGGTGTCCCCAGGCAGTGTCGCCTGGGGCTTATCAGTTGATGATCATGCAGATGAATGCTTTTGGCGTATCTTCCATACAGCGAGGGAGCTCAGCCTTATTTCCCATACTAAATCATGATAGCATTCACCTCAAGCTGGAATCACTTTCGGGTCTTTGTTAGGAGGACGGGCTGCTTTGCTGACGACTTTTGTTCAAACTACAACACTGTAAACGCTTCACCCACGTTAGCCCGTCCTCCAAACAAAGACCTAAAATTGATTCCATGAACCCACAAAACTCCCTGTTTATGAATGAAAAATGGTTTACACAGGACTCACAACAGATGACGTTCGAACACTTCCGGAACAAGTGCTTCACTGACGAATTTTGTTCGAACCACAACGCTGTAAATGCTTCACCCACGTATTGCAAATAAAAATAATCTCCAACAGAACCTAAACCCCTAACCTAACCTAATCTATGCCTATATATGCACAATATGCTAATATCTTATAATATTAATTTATATGTGAGAAAATTCCTATTTTGAATGAATAACGTGTAAAAATTTAGGAATGCGTCTGTGGGGGTCGACCGCTGGATGTAATGGACTTGAGTCAAGGACGAGCTGCAGGAAAGAACTTGTTCCGGAAGTATTCGGACGTCATCACTTGTGAATCGTGTGTAAAACGTCTTTCATTCATAAACAGTGGGTTTGGCGTGTTCATGGAATGGTCTTTGCCCATTGTTTATGTGGACGGCCTGCACTTATTATGTGTCATTACCTCACTGGCAACACTTGCTTATGGCGTAACACTCGACTCGGAGTCTCACGAGTCGTTAAACATGACGCTAGTTCACGGGAGTCCTTACACAGCAGACACCAGCCGTGTAATTGTGGTTCACTTCCCTGGTCCTCTATACTATAACACATGGCTCTACAAGGTATTTTCCGATCCACTGTCTCATAACACACTGAGCTGGCAACGGCTTATCCTTGACCGTACTGGCGACGTAATTGCAGTTATATCCTTGTTAGATGTTAATCCAATAACACCTGCAATTACCAGTGATTCGGCTCTGGTATATTACCGGTGCAAATGTCATTTACTAAGAATTTACGGAAAGAAGGGCTGCCCCTTGAGCTCAACCAGGCAGCGTGTCTCCTCTATGCATTCTTAACACTGAATACCGCTCTTGGCTTTCACCAGTGGGCTGGTAGATTCCATGATGTCATCACCTGACAACCAATCACAAAATTAGGCCTCCCAAGTATTGTCTTCAAGTGCATCTGATTGCTGCGTGCGCCTGTTCTTCTTCTCGAGAATAGGTGCAGTTTGCATGAAGGGTTTACCCTCCCGATGACTGCACCAGGACAAATGTAGGGAGACGCGTTGACGTTGAGGAGGAGAAGAAAGTCAAAAGTGTTGGATGTGTCGGGTCATAGAGAGAGGAGTGACGACGAAAACAGAGGCGGACGCTAGAGAGAGACTCGCCGCACTGAAGGGCAGGATGTCGAGTTCACGGCGGCAGCTGATCCACGCACGGGGTAGCGGTGTGCGCAAGACGACAACTAATATTTCTCCGGAAACTTGTGTATCGGAAAGCGCAAGCAGTACGCCTCCCAAATCACCCACGTGTCAGGGGGACACTCGGCCACCAGGCGGTGCCTTCAGCTGAGACATCTTATCCGGCACCCTATAAACAAACTCCTTCACCCACGACACCCAGACAGTGGATGAGCACCACGGAATCGGAAGCACCCCGGGCATCTTGATAAGGGCCCAACAACGGACACTCACAGGGCACGACCCCAGCAGTCGGGACTAGGCTTCCCCCAGACCGGGGCAACGAAGGAGGGGGAACCACAGGAGACGCAGGCACAGCATCGACCTCATCACAGGGCACAGGAGCCGAGGCCCCCTGGCGCACATCTTTCCGCAACGAGGTCCCGATCATCAGGGGGCAACCCCCCACTGCGGGGATCCAACAGCAGGAGACGCAGGAGGGGGGGCACAGGCTGCAACTTCGGAGCCCTGCACAGCACCAACATCCACGGCGGGGGACGTCAGAGCACCATACACCCCCACCAACTCCCAAGGCACACCACGAAATGGAGACACACTCCGAGCCCGCCGCGAACGCTTCAAGACAGGCCACACCACACCACGACCAGCAGGCCCCGCCGCAGGCACAGCCACCATCTTCACATCCACTCAGGCAACACCCGCACCGTCCGAAGAGTCCACAGAGGCCACATCGCCGGCACTGTCCACATCATCCAGGGAAACAGCCTCAGAACACCGACGCACACACTTCTGCAAAGGGATGGAAAGAGCAGAACTACAGTCCCCATCACACACAGGTACGGCAGGCACCTCCCCCTGCCGAAGCCCCCCTCCCCCTCCAAAACAACAGAACCCGCGTCCCCGGGAGCCGGAACCACATCCACAGGCGGGGGTGGGACATGGACCTCCACCGGGACATCCCGCACTACACGCAGCGCAGGCGACGGCCCGACATCCACAGACACCGGCTCAACAACCCCAGGGGCCACCAAATGTGTCGGGCAGGCCGTAGAACCCACCTCAACAGGCGGAGCACCAGACAGGCAATCAGGCGCCTCAGGCACGGCACCCACTCCGTCCTCAGAACTGTCCGAATGCAACAGGGGCGGAAAATCCTCCACACGATAAACATGCACCCTACCAGTCGCTCCCACATCACACGCTGCAGCCAGACGACCCTCGTGACCACACCGATAACAGGTGCACGGTTGGCCCCGGTACAGGCAGCAGAGTGTGTAACCCAACACACACATCGACGATGGTACACTATACTTCAGCGACATCGTCAAGGTTCGGGAGCCGTCGAGCATACCAACACAGTGCCCGGCAAGGAACTTGTTCCAACGAATACTTTACACTGTCCCAAATCGTTCAAAACAGGAGGTTAAAAAGTCGTCCTGAAATTTGAAGGGGGCACCATGCACCGTCACAGACGTCAAGGTGACATTAAGATTCACCACCTTAACAGAACCAGCAGTATTAGGGAGAGGGTAAACACGCCCCTCACACCGTTCGAGAAATGCCTGAAAGGCAGCCTGGAGGTGGAACTTGACCACAGCACGGTGGCCCTGAAGCAGCTGGATGCCCACTAGATCCGACAGCTGCATACGTAGCACGTCCAACAGGGTGACACTAACCAATGAATGGTCCACTGGCACTGTAAATGCCAGACCAGCCGACAATGTCCTCTTCACTGGGGGGCGAGAAGTCCCCATGGCTAAGTCAAACGTCACCCTGTCAGTGGCAAACCACCACCAGCAGGGCAAACCAGCAATCACCCAAAATAAATTCTAGCTAGGAGCGGAGAGACCTCAGGAATGTCCGACCTGGCCATTGGTCACCACTCTAGCTCGCGTTAATTCTAGCTCTTTGCATCCTCGCTAGTTCAACGGCCTACCACCAGGGGCGACACCATCTGAAGAGAGAAGGGGATGCGTTGCGGTCAGTCGGAGTTAACGGTCGTGGGATGAGAGTCTTTCAGTGTTCCCCACTACTAAATCAGTGTAGAAATTATCCCACCTAGCACTGGGTTCCTCACCCCTGAGCATACATCTCTGCTAATTCAATTGCACCACAACCAGTCGACCTAGGGGTCGACACTGACAACTGCTCTTTCCATGACGAATCCATAGACTCCAAACTTGACAAATATTGGATGACAACTAAGAAAATTTCGCCCTTCAAGCAAATCTGTGAGGAACCTTTACAACATGAGCAGGCTTGAGCCTGTGCTGTAACGGAGGACCTCCTCACACATGCTTTTGCCATTAACTAATGCATTACTTGAGTAGGAGTTTTGTTTCTTTACGTGGTTTCCTATTAAATGTTTGGAAGTCCTTTGTTGATTTTTCCCAAATCAATCCTCATATTATTAAATTATAATTTATTTAATAACCCCCCTCTCGTCTCATAGTTTTTTGGGCATATTTCGAGTAATGATCTTTATTTTTACACCAATAAGGTTGTGATCTGAGAATGTGGTATCTGAGATCTTAATGTCCGTCATTATTTCTTCAGTGATTATGAAGATCACATATAGAATACTATTGTACCTAGTTGGTTAGGTTATTACCTGGTTGAGCGAAAATTTGTCAGAATCAAGTAGTTTGCTTACCTGTGGCTCTTATTTCCTAGTATAACATTGTTTGCTATTCGCCATCATAGACTGTGCCGGTTGAAGTCTCCCAGGAACATAATATCTGGTGGAAGGGGTGTTTATGATGGCACGTTTGGAGGAAAGGTGTATTATGATGTTGCTGTTGTTGTTCGTCTTTCCTTTTGGACAACCAACCCAAAATTACGTAGAGTGCTTACTTTTTACCAGGAGATCACCCCGGGTGCTTCTGGCACTTGGAAAGGAGTTCAATGTCACATGTTTAATGGGTTCCGGCACCAGTACTGACCTTGTTGTCATGTGCACACACGCACTCGAGCTGCCGTGACTCCCCACTCTCTCTTTGTTTGGTATTATCTCCTCAATCCCCCTCTTTTCTTTGATATTACTCCGTACTACCCTGTCCACAGCTGTGGTTCTTGGTTCTTTCTCTCTCTCCCTCTCTTTCCTTCTTCCTGGGAAGCCTCACTAGGACAAGGGCAAACACCAGCAAATTTGAAAACATTTACTAGAAAAGGTACATGCACAATACATACACACTTATAATAATATATCTGCAACACTATATACTATTGTAGTCAGGTTGCACTCCAATACCATCAGGACTCTATCATCTGCTTATCAAGTGGTAGTCTAACTGCTGTCTCACCACTTATACCACCAACCTTACCAAGTAGGTCAAGTCTCATAAGACAATATTGCACTATCAGCAAGAGAATATATATATATATATATATATATATATATATATATATATATATATATATATATATATATATATATATATATATATATATATTATATATATATATATATATATATATATATATATATATATATATATATATATATATATATATATTATATATATATATATATATATATATATATATATATATATATTATATATATATATATATATATATATATAATGCCCAACTCGCCTAAACACGCGAGAGTAGTTATTCAACTATAGAACACTTTCCCACCAGGAGACTCGAGCCCTAGCCAGCACAGAAGCCTTCCAGCCACAGGCATGACAGGTAACGCCTTGACCCACTACACCACGCTCAGACCCTTAAAAGAGATGGTAATTCTGGGGCATTTCAACACTCCAAAGACCACCACCTCCCAAGAGCACCAGAGCTAGTGAGGGGTCAAATTTACGTTTTTTCATCAAGTCCCTGTTGAATATGGGAATACACTGTGTCTATCCTTAATGCCCAACTCGCCTAAACACGCGAGAGAGTTACCTGTCATGCCTGTGGCTGGAAGGCTTCTGTGCTGGCTAGGGTTCGAGTCTCCTGGTGGGAAAGTGTTCTATAGTTGAATAACTACTCTCGTGTGTTTAGGCGAGTTGGGCATTAAGCATAGACACAGTATGTAATATTCACAGTATTATTGTGACGATAATCTCTTCCCAGAGTTTGAGCCTGCTCTTTCTTATTATCGTCACGTTCCCAGTAATAATTCAAGATACGTTATTCAGTGGCTTAAACGTATATATCAAGACCAGCCAAGCACCTGCAACTCCCCCTCCCCCCACTCTTACACCTCGGGTCGATGCGCCGACTCCGCTAACAACTGCTACTCCCAGCCAAACTACTTGCTACCAGTCTCCCTGCATTCTCATTGGCCGTTCGAGAACACACCACCTTCAGTCCTCCAACCACGTTGCTAGCCCAGGCAATGTTAGAGTCAACTGGCAGCCTACCAGTCAGAATATCTCGTTCTCTCATGCTATGAACACCTATTTGATTCATCTCGTGTGATCAAGTAGAGGCTTGTAGCTAGCGCATATATTCCCAGCACCATTATTATATATTGTTTATTATATATTTCCCTTGTGTTCAATATTGCCCTCCGATTAACGTAATTTACTTTTATGTTATTTCTTGTTCATTTGTTATACAGTCGCATTATTCAGCCAAGAACTTGTCTTTATTTTACTTTGTTTTTTCTAGATTTATTAAATGACATTTTTATCTTTTGTGTTTTCGTGTATCTTACCTTACCTTACCACAGAGTATCAAACAAGCAGTCATTCTTTTTTTTTTTTTTTTATAACTTACTTTTATGTGACCCAGCATTGACATCTGCCATTTGGAAGACTGCCGACCACCATTTCCAACACGTTACCGTCACATATAATTGGGGGCCTGTCCTAGGAGCTGCACTCAGGTATTGGTAATTGTGGTAAGCGTACTTGGCTTTCATTCCCTTGCTTTCATTTTCCTATTTCTGACATTCACCATATTCTCACAGTATATTCGTGTCTCTTCATTTATTTGCCATTTTTCACCATGTTCCGTATCCAAGCTTTTAAGGCAGATCCAGAAAGTGAAATAGGGAACTTACGACATGCTAAGAGGGTCGAATTGATAACTCTTGCACATGAGTATCACTTGGAAGTTCCCCGTGGTGCCAACAAATATGCCATACATAATATAATTTTGGATCACCTTGCGGATGAAGGTATTATAAATTCTGATACTCACGAACAATATACCATTTCAGATAAGCAAGATTTGACGGCAATGAAACTCAAAATCGAGCTCACAAAGATCGAGCGGGAGCAACAACAGGAAGCAGCTGCCATCAGAAAGGAAGAACAAGAGCGTGAAGCTGCCCTGGCGAAAGAAGCTCTACAACTCAAGAAAGAAGAAATTCACCTCAAAGAACGAGAGGCCGCACTGAGGAAAGAAGAGAGTGACCGACAAGCCTTCCTCCTTCAAGGACAACAAGAACGTGATTTGGCCCTATTCAAAGAGCGTGAAAGAATACAACTTGAAACAAAGCGGCAACAGCTGGAGCTACAACGCGACCACGAAAAACAGCAAGCCAACTTAGCTCTAAAATATCATGAAAGAGAACTCACGTTGGACACTACACACCAAGCTCAACGCCAACAAGCTGCAGCAAGTCTTCCTCCAAGCTTCAATATCTCCCATGCAAGTAAGTTAATGCCCCCGTTCATAGAAACGGAGGTTGATGTTTTCTTCACTACTTTTGAGACCCTTGCTAATCAACTTAGTTGGCCTGACGACCAATGGGCTACCCTTCTCCGAGTACATTTAACAGGTAGAGCAGCCGTCACACTCAGCACTTTGGCATCAGAAAACGACTACACCACCCTGAAGCAAGCTGTGTTGGACGCCTACCTTCTCTCCACCGAGAGCTACCGACGAAAGTTCCGTGACTACATCAAGGCAAGTACCACCACCTTCTTAGAATTTGCTAACACCAAACGGAGATATTTCATGAAATGGCTGGAGGCAGCACATGTCTCTACTTTTCCAAAGCTTGTCAACCTCATACTGGTTGAAGAATTTTTGAGACGTGTACCTCTTCCTGTCCGCCTATACTTAGCAGACAAAGAAGAGACCGATTTGGTAAAGTATCATCAGTAAAAAGAAACATAAGGAAAATTGAGAAAATTCGTGTTAGAATTATTAATCTTACTTTTTCGGTCATATTTAATAACATATATATATATATATATATATATATATATATATATATATATATATATATATATATATATATATATATATATATATATATATTTATATATATATATATATATATATATATATATATATATATATATATATATATATATATATATATATATATATATATATATATATTGTGACATATATATATATATATATATATATATATATTATACATATATATATATATATATATATATATATATATATATATATATATATATATATATATATATATATATATATAAAAACCTAGAAGGGGTACCACCTCTGGTGCAAGTGTAGGGACCCATAGCCTCGGAGAAGAAAATAAAGAGTACTCAGAGAAGACCTTGTGGATCCTCACTGAACACTTTGATATTTTCTTCTCCTACCACCCCTATTCTTTTGGTATGTGTGTATATTTATCTAACTTTATTTGAAAATGTCATTACACAAAAAAGTTACAGTATTGATTACATGCAGGGTACAAGCCTGCTTGTCACAAGTTGAAAAGCTCCTCCAGCTCCTCAGATGGCGGGCAGGAACCATGGATGCAGTGAGCATTTCCTCTCTGGATTGCCACACTGAGGCGCTGAAAAAGAAAACTGGCAGCTCTAGGGTCTCTAGTTGTTTCGATTAGCTTAGACCCCAACTCCTTCAAAAAGCTAGCAGCACTTTTACCCCAGGCACCAAGTGTCTCTGAGGCAATGGGGACAAAATTGTAGTGGTGCTCAAGGTCTCTGTATTTACGTGACTTGGCCGCTTCCCGGTGATTGGCAGCTCCTCCTGCTTGAGTAGCACTGAAGTCAACATAGGTATTGGCTAAAGTTGAGACGCAAGTGTAGTCCCACACCAACTGTCTACCATTCTTCCAGGGGTTCACCGTGATTCCATCTGGGCGACCGACAGGCTCATTAGAGTTGTGGGACATTAGGTACCGGGGCTCTCTCTCTGCTGGACAGCCGGCTGTGGTAAGGCTTCTCTTAATCTCTTCTCTTCTCTTCTCTATATATAATATATATAACATATATATATATATATATATATAATAATATATATTATATATATAATATTATATTAATATATCTATAGTATATATATATATATGAGAAAACTCACACCCCCAGAAGTGGACTCGAACCCATACTTCCCAGGAGCAACGCAACATCTGAGTATGTACAAGGACCCCTTAAACCACTTGACCATATCACGACCGGACAGAATGAGGGAATAAGCCGAAGCTATTTTAACCCACCTCACCGCCCGGCACTCGGATGGTTTATTTGGGCATAGCATTTTTACCAAAATCAACCTCATTTCTTTGGGGCACCAAAGTGAGAACCACAAATTGCGAACAAGCCTGATGGTCCCCAGGACTATATGCGAATGAAAAACTCACACCCCAGAAGTGGACTCGAAAACCCATACTCCCAGGAGCAACGCAACTGGTAATGTACAAGGACCGCCTTAAACCCCTTGACCATTCACGACCGGACCATAATGAGGTTGATAGCCGAAGCTATTTGAAACCAACCTCACCGCCGGCACTCGGATGGTTATACTGGGCATAGCATATTTTTTACCAAATCAACCTCAGTTCTTTGGGCCACACGTGAGGAACACAAATGGGGCAACAAGCCTGAAATGGTCCCCAGGACTATATGGCGAATGAAAACTCCACACCCAGAAGTGACTCGAACCCATACTCCCAGGAGCAACGCAACTGGTATGTACCAAAGGACGCCCTTAAACCACTTTGACACCACGACCGGACAAATGAGGTGATAGCCGAAGGCTATTTGATCCACCTCACCGCCGGCACTCGGATGGTTATCTTGGGCATTAGCATTTTACCAAATCACACCATTCTTTTGGGCAC
>WNGS01025019.1:82706-85870 GCA_020271785.1 Procambarus virginalis | reverse complement strand
AGGCCCCGCCGCAGGCACAGCCATCATCTTCACATCCACTCAGGAACACACCGCACCGTCCGAAGAGGTCCACAGAGGCCACATCGCCGGCACTGTCCACATCATCCAGGGAAACAGCCTCAGAACACCGACGCACACACTTCTGCAAAGGGATGGAAAGAGCAGAACTACAGTCCCCATCACACACAGGTACGGCAGGCACCTCCCCCTGCCGAAGCCCCCCTCCCCCTTCCAAAACAACAGAACCCGCGTCCCCGGGAGCCGGAACCACATCCACAGGCGGGGGTGGGACATGGACCTCCACCGGGACATCCCGCACTACACGCAGCGCAGGCGACGGCCCGACATCCACAGACACCGGCTCAACAACCCCAGGGGCCACCAAATGTGTCGGGCAGGCCGTAGAACCCACCTCAACAGGCGGAGCACCAGACAGGCAATCAGGCGCCTCAGGCACGGCACCCACTCCGTCCTCAGAACTGTCCGAATGCACAGGGGCGGAAAATCCTCCACACGACAAACATGCACCCTACTAGTCGCTCCCACATCACACGCTGCAGCCAGACGACCTTCGTGACCACACCGATAATAGGTGCACGGTTGGCCCCGGTACAGGCAGCAGAGTGTGTAACCCAACACACACATCGACGATGGTACACTATACTTCAGCGACATCGTCAAGGTTCGGGAGCCGTCGAGCATACCAACACAGTGCCCGGCAAGGAACTTGTTCCAACGAATACTTTACACTGTCCCAAATCGTTCAAAACAGGAGGTTAAAAAGTCGTCCTGAAATTCGAAGGGGGCACCATGCACCGTCACAGACGTCAAGGTGACATTAAGATTCACCACCTTAACAGAACCAGCAGTATTAGGGAGAGGGTAAACACGCCCCTCACACCGTTCGAGAAATGCCTGAAAGGCAGCCTGGAGGTGGAACTTGACCACAGCACGGTGGCCCTGAAGCAGCTGGATGCCCACTAGATCCGACAGCTGCATATGTAGCACGTCCACCAGGGTGACACTAACCAATGAATGGTCCACTGGCACTGTAAATGCCAGACCAGCCGACAATGTCCTCTTCACTGGGGGGCGAGAAGTCCCCATGGCTAAGTCTAACGTCACCCTGTCAGTGGCAAACCACCACCAGCAGGGCAAACCAGCAAGCACCCAAAATAAATTCTAGCTAGGAGCGGAGAGACCTCAGGAACGTCCGACCTGGCCATTGGTCACCACGCCAGCTCGCGTTAATTCTAGCTCTTTGCATCCTCGCTAATTCAATGGCCTACCACCAGGGGCGACACCATCTGAAGAGAGAAGGGGATGCGTTGCGGTCAGTCGGAGTTAACGGTCGTGGGATGAGAGTCTTTCAGTGTTCCCCACTACTAAATCAGTGTAGAAATTATCCCACCTAGCACTGGGTTCCTCACCCCTGAGCATACATCTCTGCTAATTCAATTGCACCACAACCAGTCGACCTAGGGGTCGACACTGACAACTGCTCTTTCCATGACAAATCCATAGACTCCAAACTTGACAAATATTGGATGACAACTAAGAAAATTTCGCCCTTCAAGCAAATCTGTGAGGAACCTTTACAACATGAGCAGGCTTGAGCCTGTGCTGTAACGGAGGACCTCCTCACACATGCTTTTGCCATTAACTAATGCATTACTTGAGTAGGAGTTTTGTTTCTTTACGTGGTTTCCTATTAAATGTTTGGAAGTCCTTTGTTGATTTTTCCCAAATCAATCCTCATATTATTAAATTATAATTTATTTAATAACCCCCCTCTCGTCTCATAGTTTTTTGGGCATATTTCGAGTAATGATCTTTATTTTTACACCAATAAGGTTGTGATCTGAGAATGTGGTATCTGAGATCTTAATGTCCATCATTATTTCTTCAGTGATTATGAAGATCACATATAGAATACTATTGTACCTAGTTGGTTAGGTTATTACCTGGTTGAGCGAAAATTGTCAGAATCAAGTAGTTTGCTTACCTGTGGCTCTTATTTCCTAGTATAACATTGTTTGCTATTCGCCATCATAGACTGTGCCGGTTGAAGTCTCCAGGAACATAATATCTGGTGGAAGGGGTGTTTATGATGGCACGTTTGGAGGAAAGGTATTATGATGTTGCTGTTGTTGTTCGTCTTTCCTTTTGGAAACCAACCCAAAATTACGTAGAGTGCTTACTTTTACCAGGAGATCACCCGGGTGCTTCTGCACTTGGAAAGGAGTTCAATGTCACATGTTTAATGGGTTCCGGCACAGTACTGACCTTGTTGTCATGTGCACACACGCACTCGAGCTGCCGTGACTCCCCACTCTCTCTTTGTTTGGTATTATCTCCTCAATCCCCTCTTTTCTTTGATATTACTCCGTACTACCCTGTCCACAGCTGTGGTTCTTGGTTCTTTCTCTCTCTCCCTCTCTTTCCTTCTTCCTGGGAAGCCTCACTAGGACAAGGGCAAACACCAGCAAATTTGAAAAATTTACTAGAAAAGGTACATGCACAATACATACACACTTAATAATATATCTGCAACACTATATACTATTGTAGACAGGTTGCACTCCAATACCATCAGGACTCTATCATCTGCTTATCAAGTGGTAGTCTAACTGCTGTCTCACCACTTATACCACCAACCTTACCAAGTAGGTCAAGTCTCATAAGACAATATTGCACTATCAGCATATATAGATATATATATATATATATATAGATATATATATATATATATATATATATATATATATATATATATATATATATATATATATATATATATATATATATATATATATATATATATATATATATTATATATAATGCCCAACTGCCTAACACGCGAGAGTAGTTATTCAACTATAGAACACTTTCCACCAGGAGACTCGAGCCCTAGCCAGCACAGAAGCCTTCCAGCCACAGGCATGACAGGTAAGCTTGACCCACTACACCACGCTCAGACCCTTAAAAGAGATGGTAATTCTGGGCATTTCAACACTCCAAAGACCAACCTCTCAAGAGCACCAGAGCTAGTGAGGGGTCAAATTTACGTTTTTTCATCAAGTCCCTGTTGAATATGGGAATACACTGTGTCTATCCTTAATGCCCAATCGCCTAAACACGCGAGAGAGTTACCTGTCATGCCT
>WNGS01025019.1:45206-77706 GCA_020271785.1 Procambarus virginalis | reverse complement strand
GAAGGTGGCATCACGTAGAGAATCCTTGAAAGCCTTGAGAGGTGTACGGCACTTACGTCCGTAGAGCATCTCATAAGGAGATACTCCTAGTGACTCGTTGGGAAGACTTCTGAAAATACACATGATGAGATCAATTTGCCTATCCCAATCCTTTGAGGTCTCATTACAAAACTTTTTTAAGAGTGCCTTGATGGTCTGATGACTACGTTCAAGAGAACCCTGTGAAGCAGGATGATAGGGGCTGGACAGTACCTGTTTGATGTTGAACTCCTCCAGAGTCCGTTTGAAAAGATCACTGGTGAAGTTGGTGCCACAATCGCTCTGAATCTCCCTCGGAAATCCATACTGGGTGAATATTTTCAATAAATTCTTCACCACTGTAGCAGCTGTAATGTTTTTCACTGGAACTGCTATGGGGAATCTGGTGGTAGGACACAGGATAGTTAAGATATAGGCGTTGCATGCACTGGTCCGAGGCAAAGGACAACACAGTCAATAATAAGTCTGTGGAACGGTTCCTCAGGCACCTGGATGGTATCAGTGGTGCTCTGGGAATGGAAACGTTCGGTTTCCCGGCTAACTGACACACGTGCAACAGTTGACATGATTCTTGACATCGTTAACCATACCTGGCCAGTAGTAGTCTTGTCGAATTCCATGGTAAGTCTTGTTGAACCCGTAGTGTGACAGTGCTCCGTGGGCCCAGGTGTAGAATCGTGGGCCGCAGGCTGGTAGGAATCACTAGTTGTTCAACGTCTGCCCAATCGTCCTCGTCCTACAGTTTTACTGGGTCTATACCTGCGATAGAGTAATTCGTTCTCCATAAAGAACCCAGGACACTGTCGGATTGGGTCCCAGCCTGAAANGTTCCCGAAAGATTCTTGGCAGGCCTCTTCTCACTTCATCGTGTATTCTTAGAGAGTAATTCTGTCAGAGAATGTGCTATCATGGAAAAGTTCTTGCAGAAACCACGATAGTATCCAATCATCCCAAGATACCTCAGCAATTCCTTCAGTGTCCTGGGTACTGGGTGCTCTCTAATAGCTGATACCTTGTGGTCCACAGGGGTTACCTCTCCTCGACCGATGACGAAGCCTAGGTACTCTAGATGGGCCTTCCCAAACTCACTCCTAGGTTTCAGGTTAGCATCTTCCAGCCTCCTGAACAGCTCCCTGAGTCGCTCTAGGTGTGTCTCCCAATCGTCGAAGTACACTACTATATCATCAATGTATACTGTGCAGCCTTCGGCTCCCCTCAGCAACTCGTTCATCATATGCTGGAAACAACTCCCGCTGCTCTTCATCCCGAAGGGCAACACTTTATACTGATACAGTCCCTCTGGCGTCACAAAAGCTGATATCTTTCTAGCCTCGGGAGTTAACGAGATTTGGTAATACCCCTTGAGCAGGTCGACCTTGGACACATATCTGGCACTACCCACCTGATCGATGCAATCACTCACCCTGGGCATGGGGTGGGAATCTGCCACAGTGATGGAGTTCATCTTCCTGTAGTCCGTACAAAAGCGGTATGTACCGTAGCTTTTCTTAACTAGCAAACACGGGGAACTCCACTCGCTGTTGCTAGGCTCTGCAAGGTCATTCTCAAGAAGGTACTCTACCTCCTTCCTCATCAACACTCGCTTTTCAGGGCTGACCCTATAAGTACTCTGTTTAATGGGCCTGGCGTCCCTCACCTCTACCTCGTGCGTTACACTCTTGTGACGTCGGGGCACGTCGGTAAAAAGAGAGGCATTCTCTCTCAACAGGTCCGTCAGGTCCGCTCTCTGTCTTCCTTCCAGGTGTTGAATCTTGATTTCGATATTCTCCAAACTCTCCGCATTGGAGAGATGGGTGCCGTCCGCCCTGTACCATTTTCCTTCCTCTGCAGGAATTTCCTGATTCACCTGCATGCACAAGACCACTTTCTGCTGGGGTTCTCGTGGCATCGTTCAGTCCTGCACGGCGGCTCCTCCTTCCTCAGGGAAGAAAGACTTCAGACGGTCAATATGACACACCTGTGTCTTGCGGGGTCTGTCCGGCTTGCTGACTTCATAACTTACTGGACCCAACCGTCGTAACACCTTATACGGTCCCTCAAATCGTGACTCGGTCACACGGCTCTTCCCTGGCAGCAACACCATAACCTGGGACCCAACCTGGAACTCTCTTGGCGTAGATTTCTTGTCATACCACTCTGACATCTTTCGCTGCTCCTTAAACTTCTGAACATACTCGTTGACCGTTCCCACGGTCACTCTTGGCGCCCATTGCTCTCTCAGCATGGACAGAGGACTCCGTACCTCATGTCCATATACCAGCTGGAACGGTGAGAAACCCAGCAACTCCACTACAGCGTTTCATATAGCAAACAATGCAGGGTACATTGCCTCATCCCACTCGGCTCCTTGTTCTGCACAGAATACTCTCAGAATGGTTTTCAGTGTGGAGTGAAACCTTTCGATCGCCCCTTGCGACTGTGGTTGGTAGAGCGACGACCAAATCTGAGTCACTCCACAATTCATCACGGTCTGTCTAAACCACTTGGACTGGAATACGCTCCCACAGTCCATCTGGATTTCCCTGGGCATTCCTCCCCAAGAGAAAAATCGCTGCAACTGCCGGGCTACACCTTTCGACGTCAAGCGTCGCATCGGGACTGCTTCCGGGAACCTTGTCACCGCACACATGATGGTCATCAGGTAGGTGTTTCCCTTTTTCGTCCGTGGCAACGGTCCTACCCCGTGGACCAACAGACGTTCAAACGCTGGCCCAAATGCAGGAACAGGGACTAACGGGGCCTTCGGTATCGCGGGTACACTCTTTCCTGCCCTCTGGCAAGGTAAGCAAGTCTTACAGTGACGCCTCACATCGGCGTCCATATCCGGCCAGTAGAAATGGTCCCTGATCTTGCATAGAGTCTTGGTCACTCCCAGGTGGCTTGCAGAATCCACAGAGTGCGACAGATCCAGCACTGCCGCTCTGCACTGGGCCAGCAACACTACCTGGTGCCTTATACCTAGTGATTCCTCTCTGGCCTCCATTGTCTCATCAGCATCCCATCCTGCAGATAAAAATGAGTGGCCCTCTTGGGACCAACCCGTCCTCCTTTGGCCTCCCGAGTCAATTCCGGGAACTCCACCTACTGTAACTCCCCCAGGCGAGCGCGGTCCACCTGAAGAGAACTGGCGAGGGTCAGCTGTAGCTCACCATCCGGGTTACCTTCGCCCTCCCCCTGCTCTCTGGGTTCCACAAAGAGGTGATCGACTCCCAGGCTGTCAGACGTCTCTTCTTCAGCCCCATCAGATCCACTCACTCCGTGATCGTTGCACCGCCTTGGGATCACAGCACATACAGGGAACGCCACCTCGGCGATTCCCTTCTCGTCCCCACAGGCGTCTAATACTCGTCCTTTCTCTCTATAGTGCTCCAAGCACTCCTCGCCCTTCACGAGGTTAGGGAGGACACATCCTCCACAGGCATCATTCCCAAGGATGACTTGCGCCTCAATCTTGGGTATTGATGCGCAGACCCCTACCACTAGGGTTTGGCAGCCATAATCAGAATCCAAAGTTACCTTGTGCAGGGGCATCCTCACTGGGCCTCCCACAGTGGTCACAACAGCCACCCCCACACTGTTACTCTCATAACCCTCGGGGAACAGGGTTCTAATCACCAGCGTAAAATCAGCCCCGGTGTTCCTTAATATCTTCACAGGAACGGGGTCTGCCTCCCCCATCCATACTTTCCCCCTCACACACAAACGGGTGAACTCTTTTCTCACCACTTGGTACGGGCTCACCCCGCACGCTCTCGGTCATTTGGTCCTCCACCCGAACGAAAGCAACGTTCCCCCGCTGCTTAGGGCATTTGCATTCCCACGCGAAGTGTCCAAATCCTCCACAGTTGTAGCAGCGGACCCTTCTTGGCGGTGACCTTCCACCACCGCTCACCCTGGCAACGCCTCCAGAGGCCGTCGCTCTGTGGGTATTCCTAGCACCTGCTGTCGTCTCCCTCGTAGCGTCTCTCGGCACAACAACAGATCCTGCACTCTCAGCTAGGGGGTTCTTGACTGGTTCTACAGAACTTTTCAGTCACCTACCGTTTCCACTCGAGAGGTGGGACTTTGGAGAACTCGTTCCTGTCCTCCATCCTTCCGTCTTCCTATAACTACTCCCATAGCCGGAGTATACTGGCGGTCAGTGCGGCCCCTCTCCGCGTGGTCGCAAGGCTTCCTCCAACATGTCACCTCTGTCAGCAGCAGCCCTCAGGTCTTCTATGTCCGCCTCCTTGACTCTAATCCTGATCTCAGAAGAGAGCACGGACATAAATTTATCCATGACCATTAGCCGTTTGATATCCTCAGCTGGCTTAGCTCCTTCAGATTCCAACCACTTCAGAAATCTTCTCTCCATGTCCCTCGCCATCTCTGCATAAGATTTACCTGGCGAACGGGTACATTCTCGAAACCTTTTCCTGTAACACTGGAATCAGCTTAAACGAATGAAGCACTGCTCTCTTCACTGCATCATAATTGGTGCATTCCTTGAGATCAAGCATGTTGTAAGCCTCGCGAGCTTCACCGGTGAGCCTACCCTGTTTTTAGTTGCGATAGTTCACCCTGGACACTTCCCGCCACTCTCACACCTTCCCAGGATGTTCACACTGCACACTGTTGAGTCTGGGCCCCGTGAGGTCAGGATGTCACAAGATAATGGCACATGGCCGGCAGAGCCTCCTCCCAGCGTCCGTTCCCTGTGGCGCCCACAGGGTATATATCCACTACATATATATATATATATATATATATATATATATATATATATATATATATATATATATATATATAATATATATATATATATATATATATATATATATATATATATATATATATATATATACGAACAAGCCTGAATGGTCCCCAGAACTATATGCAACTAAAAACTCAAACCCCAGAAGTGACTCGAATCCATACTGCCAGGAGCACTCTGCTGGCGTACAGGATCCCTTAACCGCTCGACCAACACGACCGGACAAAAGAGGATGGTATCAGAGGCTATTTCCATCCCCTGCCAGCACTCGGTTGGTAATCTTGGGCATGGTATTTTATCAAATCACCTCATTCTTTGGGACACACATGAGGAACACAAATGCGAACTAGCCTGAATGATCCCCAGGACTATATGCAACTGAAAACTCACACCCCAGAAGTGACTCGAACCCATACTGCCAAGATCACTCTGCTGGCGTACAGGATCGCCCAACCACTCGACCAACACGACCGGACAAAAGAGGACGGTAGCCGAGGCTATTTGAATCTCCCAGCCAGCACTCAGTTGGTAATCTTGGGCATGGTATTTTATCAAATCACCTCATTCTTTGGGGTACACGTGACGAACACAAGTGCAATGATAAGGGTAGCTCACAAGTTCTCACACCAAATTTAACTTTATATGTGTGGCTATGGCTCGGGTTCGATTCCAGAAGCAACACTTCATTAAAGTTTGTAAGAACAGTTCAATATGTTGCAGCATGTGTGGGACAATAATATTGGAAGGTATTGACATAAAGACACTATTCTTTTACCAACAGTTACCATTTATTCATAAAGAACGAAATCCAATACAAAGCACAACAATCTTGACGTTACGTTAATGTTCTTCTGTGACACTTAACCCCTGTGCTGCGCCAACCGAGAAAACTCGGTCAGTGGGAAACAGCGCTGTGGTGTCTGTGTATAGCTGAGATAGTCTTGGTAGTAAGGTTGATGTAAAGTCATTCCTGGTTACTGACTTTAATACTTAAAAGACGATTACATGATAGAGTAGCTCCCAAGCTTGGCAGGCGTCCTGTGTGCTGTTTACCTTCTCTCCTGGCGTCCAGCCGCCGCACATAGAAAACGGATGGTACCATTTTCTGTGAACATGACATCCCTCCTTTTCTTTAAAAAGAATGAATACAGGATGTCTACCATGCTTGTAGCACAAAGCAAAGTTATTGACACAAAGTAAGTTGTTAACATATCAAGAGATATTGCATACATTTAACATTAATTAAACACACAAAGAATTTAAACAATCTTTACCACAAAGGATTTCAATGTTAAAAATACATATGCAATGTTAAACAAACATGAAAGAAACTGTAATACAAAGTTACAAAATATTGAATGAGAGATCTGCATTATTCAAACAATATTAAATTTAGTTCAGCATAACAAGTAAATACTTTGCATTACATAGGAACACAATTAATCATCATATCGTGTAGGGCGTTTAACATGTCGTTTTGGACGAGAGTCCTTAAGTACAAGAATATCCCTCGATGAATTGTTTATCGAGTTATAACTCATTTTTTCTTTTTCTTTTGCACGACTTTGCACTTCATCATTTTCTACACTAGTTGGAATCACTTTGAAATAAGCCATATTACGTGTTATACTATGATCTCTATTACTCGCTGTTACCATAGTTCCTTTTACACTAATCACTTTATATGGTTTTGTATCATACGGCATATCTAACTTTCCCTCTTTTTTCTTTTTAACGAGAACAGTATCTCCAACCTTTATGAATTGTTCCTTTGCACGTTGATCATGAGCAATTTTCATTTTGCCCTTGGCTAGTGCATCCTTCTGAGCGAGACGTTTATCCGTTACTTGGCTGGCATGACAGGTAGTGCGATTCTCATAGGACGTCCAAATAAAAGTTCGCCAGGCGACTTGCCCAGTGTTCCATGCGGTGTTGCACGGTAGTTCCTGAGAAAAGCATACATAGCTTGTTTCCAGGATCGTTCTTCGGCATGAGCACAGCGTACCGCTTTCATGAGAGGTTGCATGAATCTCTCGACTTCTCCATTTGCTTGTGGATGTAGTGGCATCACACGGCGGTGTTTGAATCCAATATGCTCAGCAAAGTTGACAAAGTCTTGTCCATTAAATGGCGGTCCATTGTCCGTCTTGACAACTTCAGGAATGCCAAAGTTTGAAAAGATCTTGTCGAGTTTCGGGATGACAGCCTTTGCAGATGTGGAAGTGATGATTTCTACTTCTGGATAACGTGAGTGATCATCAATGACTACCATCAAGTACTCTCCAGTTGGTAGCGGTCCACACAAATCCATCGATACTTCTATCCATTGTGCAGCAGGTAGTGGTGAAGGTTGTAGAGGTGTTGGTCTTGAAGTATCCACTGCAGCTTGGCAAGGGACACAGGCATCATGCATGTCCTTAGCTTGACGATCAATGCCAGGAAACCACACCTTTTCTCGTAGCAGCTGTTAGGTCCTTACAAGACCTTGGTGTCCTTGATGTGCAAGCTTCAGAGCACGTTGCTGGAGAACAGCTGGAATGACGATACGAGTACCTCGCAGCACGGTGTCGCGTTGTTGCGTAACACTTAATTCTGTCTGGATGCGTTCAAGTGCTTTGAATGCATCTTGGTCAACTCCTGAGGGTGGGATGCGTGGAAACTTTTTCTTAGTCAATGCATCCACTGTTGCTTGCAGAGTTGGGTCCTCTAGGGTTGCAGTACGGATTTCATCAAGAGTGAGAGCCTTAGGGACTGCATCACAGGTTACAGAGTGTACATATTCCTCGGCAACTTGCTGATGCTTGGTGATGGTGAAACTGTTGGCAGGATGTCGACTGATGTAATCAGCGGGATTGCCTGCACCTGGCTTGTATTTCACCGTAAAGTTGTATGGTTGCAGACGAAGAGCCCATCTCTCAATGCGAGCTGGTGGTTTGGACTTTGGATTATTGAAGATGGTCTCCAACGGTTTGTGGTCAGTGACTATCGTGGTAAAGGGTGCACCAAGCAGATACACATTGAAGTGTTCACAGCCCCATACAAGAGCAAGAGCTTCCTTCTCTGTCTGACTGTATCGTTGCTCAACATCTGTGAGAGAACGGCTGGCGTAGGCAATTACTACTCTTGAATCTGGTTGACCAGGTTTGTGTTGGGCTAACACAGCACCTAAACCAACAGGACTAGCATCCACCGTTAACTCAGTGTCCATTGATGGATCAAAGTATGCAGCAGTCGCATTTTCTACTAGTGCATCTTTCACAGCATCAAATGCATTTTGCTCGACATCGCTCCAGTACCATGATGCATTTTTCTTCAGGAGCTCACGTAGAGGCTTCGTAATGGTAGCAAAATCTGGAATGAAGCGAGAACAGTAGTTTGCCATTCCCAGAAAACTATGTACTTCAGTGGATGTTGAAGGAGGTGCAGCATTCTTGATATCTGCAACTTTCTTAGGATCTGGAGACAGACCTTTGTCACTAAGTACATGTCCAAAGAATTCAATTTTATGTTGATTGAACTCACACTTTGCTCGGCTTAGCGTCAAATTCTTTTCTCGTAAGCGTTGCAATGTTGCACGAAGAGCTTTGTCGTGTTCAGCTTGGGTACGGCCATAAACAATGATGTCATCAGACATGTTGTCAGCATTAGGTATATCTTGCAATACCTGGCTGATGATGTGCTGGAATACTCAGCAGCACTGTTAATACCAAAACTCAGGCGCTTGTACCTATACAGACCTCGATGTGTCGTAAACGTTGTGATGAATCGACTCTCATCATCAAGTTCAAGCTGATGATAGCCCTTGTTTAAATCTAACTTGCTGAATACAGTTGCACCATTCAAGCGGTATATCATATCATCTACAGTGGGTGTAGGATGGCGTTCACGCATTATTGCCTTGTTGGGAACACGCATGTCTACACAAATGCGTATCTCATCTGGATTCTTCGGCTTTGGTGGAGTGACAATTGGGCTTACCCATGGTGTTGGGCCTGTTACCGGTTCAATGATATCTAGTTCTATCAGCCTATCCAGTTCGGCATCGACTTTCTTGCGAGTATGGAATGGTTGTCGGCGATGTGGTTGGGCAACTGGAATTACATCTGGGTTGATATGCAGATGTACCTTGCTATCAGTATAACAACCTATGGATTTAAACCGATCAGAAAATTCAGCAACAATAGCATCAACATTGTTTGCAGATTCCACTGCTACAGCATTAGAAAGCTGAAGTAGCCCCAATTTGGTTGAAGTCTTGTAACTGAGTAAAGACTCCTTTGCATTCCTAACAACATGGAATGTAGTAATGAGCATTGCATTCTTTGACTTAATCTCTGCAGTGAAAGTTCCAATCACTGGTAAGGCTACCTTTGAAGCATAGGCAGTGGCTTTGCCATTATAGTTTTCAAGCTTTGGGAATTGTTTTTTAAATTTTTCATAGTGGCACTCAGCAATGGTGTCAATGTTTGATCCAGTGTCAATAAGAATTTTGAGACAAATGCCAGCAATGTATACTATAGTCTCTGGGTTGTTTGGAAGATCATTCCATTTTGTGATTGATTGTACTCCATAAATATAATCACATTCACTGTCATCTGAGACTGGTTGTAATGAAATGTTGTCTTGTATATTATTAACATTCTTGATTTGAGGTGCAATATTGTGTTTGCCACCTCGACTCCTATGACTTGATCCTCGTACATTGCTTTTATTTATTGATTGTGGTTTCTTTAGTGCGGAACGACACATAGCACCAAAATGATTTAGTTTTCTACACTCATAGCACTTCTTACCTTGTGCAGGACAAACATTATCTTGGTGTGGGTAGTCTCCTCCACAATTGTAACATTTATTATTGACAACCTCTGATATGAGTCGTTGTGACTGCTTGAGTCTTGTTCCATGACTCCAGTTGTGATGTGGTTCTCGGCTCAATTTAATGTTAGGTTTGGCATGATATCTTCTACGATCATGGTGTACTCCCTGAACCTTACATACTTCATGACTGTTAGTAACAGTGGCAGAACCGTTGTTGGCACTGCACTCCATGGCACGAGCATCACGTGCAGCATCTTCCATTCGACGAGCCATATCCAGTATCTTGGTAAGAGAACTTTCATCATCAACAAGTTCTAGAGCTCTTCGACGAAGACGTGTAGATGTGCATGTTTCAATTATTTGCTGTTTGATTTCTTTGTCAACATCAGCAAACTCACAATGGGTTGCTAAACCCTGCAGACGTGTATGGTATTGATCAACAGTTTCATTAGAGAGTTGTTTTGCTCTCCTGAAATGCATAATTTCCGTAGCAGTATTTTGCCTTGGTTTGAAATGCTCAGTTAATTTGGCCTTGGCAGTGTCATAATCTTTAGCACCACCAGTATCTTTCAGTGTATCAAAGATATCACAAACTCTATCACCTACATAGTGAAGTAAAAAGGCACGCTTTCTTTCAGCACTTTTGATATCAGAAACTATCAACAAATTTTCAAACCTTTTAAGCCATTTGACCCACCTCTGTGACAGGTTTGTCTGGTCACAGTCAGGATCAAATGCAGGAAACTGAGGTATATTTGCCATTTTTACTGAATAAATGTAAACTTATCACTTAAAATGTTCCTCAGAATATATAACACTTACTGCACTGTATATGTTATTTAAGAACTCACTGTAATTACTTTAATTTTGCAAAGCACACAAGCATTTTAATGCAAAAGTTCACAACAGTGCACAACACAGCAGCAACTGACTTCTTACCTAGCCCTTGTGTACATGTGTTGTTCCTACTCACAGCAACACAGCAGTTGTTAGCAGTTGGTACAGCAATTGGCAGCAGTTGGCAGCAGTAGGCAGCAGTAGGCAGCAGTTGGTACAGCAATTGGCAGCAGTAGGCAGCAGTTGGCAGCAGTAGGCAGCAGTAGGTTCACAGCGTGAAGAATTTTGTAGCACGGAGCGTCGTTTCGTAACCAAAGCATCGGGTTTTGTACACTGCATCAAAGCTTCGTTTCGTACACAGCGTCGGCAGATTCCTCTCTCACAGCAACAATCAGCACAGCTTGGGTAGCACACACCATTGGCCAGCACACAGCAACGGCCAGCACACAGCAACGATCAGCACACAGCAACAGTCAGCACACAGCATGGGGTTGCATACAGCATCGGGTATGGTGCTCACAGACAGCTTCTCCTTCCTCCTCTGGTCGAGACAGCATGCTCCTTCCTTGTGTTTTGTTGAACAAAATACCTGCGTTCCCAGTTCATCCTCGTCGCCAGTGTGGTGTCTGTGTATAGCTGAGATAGTCTTGGTAGTAAGGTTGATGTAAAGTCATTCCTGGTTACTGACTTTAATACTTAAATGACGATTACATGATAGAGTAGCTCCCAAGCTTGGCAGGCGTCCTGTGTGCTGTTTACCTTCTCTCCTGGCGTCCAGCCGCCGCACATAGAAAACGGATGGTACCATTTTCTGTGAACATGACAAGCGCCAACCGAGAAAACACCTTTTAACGTTTCGTACCCATTCAAAACGCGTGCGTGGTAGATTGTGCCCGAAATGGACTCTTGGGACCTCCAGTGAGAGGCAGCCATCTTGGAAAAAAAAATCCCAGAATTTCCATGGGCTGCTGGCTGGGTTAGTGCTTAGTGAGCAACCATGGGTGGCGCACGTGCCTCTGGCTCCCAAACACCTGTTCGACTTGGTGTTGAAAAATCGTGCTCTGTCGGTGAAATTCAGACCTTATTGTCTGAAGAACATATGGATCATGATATTTATGATGCTTGGCGCAATAAGGACCTAACACAAAGGTCGGATGCAAGTGATACAGCACTGATGAGGACGATATATCAAGCGTATCCAGTTGTACCTCTGAGAGCCACCCTTGTCCTCCCATGCCATCTGCAATTTGTAAAATGTACATAGATGAATCGTTTTCTGCGTTCTAGTGATGATACATCTGATACAAGTAGCATAGATGAACAGTGTTAGCGGCTTCCATGGTGGTGTTTTCCATACATATTTTCTAGAATAACTGAATCCCTTCCGGAATGACTGAGTCTCTTCCAGAATACCTGAATCTCTTCCAGTGAGGCACCTTACAAAGCAATCTTTCCAAGACTTCCTTACAAATTGACCTTTTCCTATAATCTTTTCAAGACTACTTTACGCATCACAAGTTTGGCTACATACCACCTACAGGTACTAAAGTCAAGGGTGTATGCGAGTGCTTTATTTGCAAGCACACAGAACAAAAAATCAGGAAGAGAAAATCTATCTGTATCTGGTGCAACGAGAGTGAAGTCGTGCTGTGTACCAGGGACTACTTCATTGATTATCGCTCACTTCTGAAGTACTGTGTAATACAGTGTGTTACTGTGTAAATAGTGTGTGAAATTGTACATATTTAAATTTTGGTGATTTTTAACAAGTAATATTGCGACAATAAACATTTATTTTGGACACATTACTGACACATGTATCACAGTTCCATGGAACATTATGAACGTTCTACGGTACACATATTGTAAAGGAAACTAATATTCATCATATATGATTAAACAAAAACAAATAAAACTGCATTGGAAATACATTGAATAAATAATTGAAAATATATATGTTGCACCTCGCAGTACTGAACGGCCCATGTGACCGCCTCTGGGAACTTCACACACAGGCGACCAGCCCATGACGCCCCTTCTCCACGTCCTCACAGCCAAAGTCAGTGGATTTTATCGTTTTACCAAAAAAAATGGAAACACTTGATGTTATGCACACAGAGGGAATGTCACGATAAACTCGGCGAATCACAGTGGTTAAAGACAGCTATCCAGACAGCAAGTTTACCAAGAGTCCATCTCCTTTGCCACTCTAAGATGGCAACAGATTCTAATCTCTGCCATTTTAGGCTTATATAATGAAAAACTGAACTACAGAACTACTTGGTAATTAAATATGTTAATTTACTGTGAACCGGAAAGTCAACAGCAAAGGTAATCTATGTTAATCACAATCTTGTATCTCAGACAATCAAATAAATCAAAACAATAATTCGCTATGCATAACTACTCAGTCACTCTGACCAATTAAACACTCAGTGAGTAATTGCATTAATTACTGTCAAACGGACATATAATTAATCGAGAACGAATTACGTTACCACATCACTGTCACTCACGACAGCTTGCCAGACAAAACTATGTCACTTCACTTTATGACATTAATTACCATTAATTACTTCTCACTGAATCCTTAATTACCAACTAAAGATCACATCAAGTCCTTGTCAAGCAGACAAGCAAAACACAGTAACATGTTGCTTCACTACTCTGTGGTAATCTATCACACTGCACAACAAATCACAACACAACACAATCGTAATTAGTAATCACACGAATATTAATCAATAAACACAACACAGAACGGTATAATAATGAACCGAAAAAATCACTAACATAATTGTACCTCTGAATATAATTGAGTTCTCTGGTGTATTACATACACAACATTAACTACCTTACCACAGTAGTTCCCTCCAACGTACTGTGGTCGCTCTTTACAGGTGCGTCTTCCTCGACTATGCTTCCTTCACCTAACCAGGTGCTCTAGGAAAACGTTCTACCGGAAGTTGACTAAACATCAACCCAAGAAACTTCAGCACCAAATACAGAAATATGAGTAATGACTTAAGGCCGGCCTTCTTAAGCACACTTCTCCCATACATACTGACACTGAATACGGCAGTTGACTGAAGTTCATCCAAACTTCCTCCACACGTTGTTATAGGAGACCATGTGTAGTGTGACCCGGTGTTGAAACGGGGTGCTGATCAGGTTACCTTACCTTGAGGTTACCTTGAGATGGTTTCGGGGCTTAGAGTATCTGCGGCCCGGTCCTCGACCAGGCCTCCTCAGCACAATGTTTGCTGTTTGGACACTGCCACATGTGATGACGAGTCTGACGCAGCAGGTGTGACGCGGCAAGGCGAACTGTGCAGGTTCCCTCAACTGACAAGACTCGCGTGGGATGGCTCCCACACACGAGAGCATTATTTTATCGCTCACACGATAGTGAGCTGCCCCTCAGCTCTTGTGAGGAAGAGAGTTAGCACACATGGTGTACCGTGTGGCGCTTTACTCTGATGGTGACCTTGTGTTCAAGTTACACGGGCTGGTCCAACGGATTGGGCGGGAATTTCTATGTCCCCCAGCAACCCTTTATCGCACTTTCGTATAGTCAATATTGACTTAATAAATACGTGCATATGTGACATACTAATTATACTAGTTTACCTTGAAAAGCTTCATAGAAAACACCGACCTTACCTAACCTATACCTATAATAGGTTAAGTAATAATTGTAATTACGAAGCAATAACATGCTTATCTTAACATACTAAGAAGGTTAGGTAATGTCGGTGTTTTCTATGAAGCTTTTCAAGGTAAACTGGTATGTTTAGTATGTCACATATACACGTATTTAATAAGTCAATATTGACTGTAAGCAAGTGCGAGAACGGGTTGCCCCCAGAACTGGCTGAAGCCAAACTATTTCCCTAAGTAACGTATTCGCAGCTACTGGGCACAGTCTCTGATCCCTTCAGATTACTGCGTGTCACACTAGGTTGACAGATGGTCACAATATGAGCAGATGCACTATAAGAAGTCTGCCTTACACTGTGTGTGACCTCGTGGTGAGTTACAGTATATATTCTGCTTCCTTTAACAATTAAATTATCGTAATTCCTATCGCCGCAATCCCAGATTCTGCTTGATGGACCCGCAATGACAGAACAATGATAAATGAGTTGCTAACTGTCCCCCTAGACAGTATTTCTCGTCGTTTGGTCTAACCACGAGAAAACATGTCTGACAAACACAGCAACATGGGGCTGAAAGTCTACCCAGGGCAAGGCAGGAGTGGGACATGCTTTTTCCCTCTGTTCTACGAGTTGACCAATCAGCAGCTAGGCCTATGGGTGCAATGAGATGCCCCACGAATCAGAAGGCTACCTTCAGTCACGTGGTGCCTTGTGACGTTAGTACTGGGAGGCCTGGTGTTTACACAAGCGACTAGAACAGTTGGCTTTACTACCCCCACCAATACCTGTTTCTCCTCTCTCCATAAACTTAAATGTTATATACATGATAATGACTGCACCTCTTCTCACAAAAAAGCTTCGGCGGCCTCCATAGTCTTACTGAACAGTCCTGGGTCAATGTTCTTCATAGACATCAAACAAGAGATGTCTATGAAGAACTACAGAATCTAGAGTGAGTGCACTTTGGTGCACTCGTGTCAGAGTGCAACCTGACGACTTGCACTACAACACATAGTCTAAAAGGTAGCTAGCAATCCCTCCTCCCACAGTACATAACTTACCTACGTGTCACTAAGATATTCATAAGGTAAACTTTCCTACGTGTCACTAAAACATCCATAAGGTACACAAAATACCTACGCGTCACTAAGACATCCATAAGGTAAACTTTCCTACGTGTCAGTAAGATATCCATAAGGTTTACAAATTATCTATGTGTCACTAAAACATCCATAAGGTACACAACTTACCTATGACTCACTAAGACTCCATAAGGTACACAACTTACCTATGACTCACTAAGACTCCATAAGGTACACAACTTACCTATGACTCACTAAGACTCCATAAGGTACACAACTTACCTATGACTCACTAAGACTCCATAAGGTACACAACTTACCTATGACTCACTAAGACTCCATAAGGTACACAACTTACCTATGACTCACTAAGACTCCATAAGGTACACAACTTACCTATGAATCACTAAGACTCCATAAGGTACATAACTTACCTATGAATCACTAAGACTCCATAAGGTACACAACTTACCTATGAATCACTAAGACTCCATAAGGTACACAACTTACCTATGAATCACTAAGACTCCATAAGGTACATAACTTACCTATGAATCACTAAGACTCCATAAGGTACACAACTTACCTATGAATCACTAAGACTCATAAGGTACACAACTTACCTATGAATCACTAAGACTCGTAAGGTACACAACTTACCTATGAATCACTAAGACTCCATAAGGTACACAACTTACCTATGAATCACTAAGACTCCATAAGGTACACAACTTACCTATGAATCACTAAGACTTGTAAGGGGGCATCTCACATAAATATGCAATAAATGAAAAGTAGTTCGATTCAAATCAAACTTTTTGACGTGTATGTAAAAAGTGTTTCATCTGGTCCAAGTCTCAGCATCGTAGCATAAATAGGAAGGGAGAAAAAAATATTGAATTGTGAAAATCAAAATTTTCCAAAATGGTAATTAACGATTATCAAACAAAAGTGTCAACTAAAATCATGTCTAGACTCTCAGCTATCACAATAACATATATTAAAAACAAATTATAATTATTTTTATTAAAAAAAATTTAGTTATTTTTTTTTCTTATTTGTTTATCATATAATTTGCATGAAACTTATACACCTGACTGCACGTAAGCCTATCTGTAACGGTGTCAATTGTGGAGGTAATTGGTTGATGTCAACCTCAGCCACAGATGGCAGCACCTTAGACTTTAATATTTTAATGATTGATTTTTCTAGTAACATAAACGACTTGAAACTCTTTCATTTTTATTTAATTTACAAGAAACTTACACCTTATATGTAAAGTTTATGCCTCTAAAATCTGGGGCCGTTTTGTTTCCCTAAGTTCATTTATTGGTTTTATAATAGCAGTAAACATGATATATTTGCATAATTTTGGGGGACGAACTTTGACTATTAGCATTAGGAGAACTAAAGATGTTTTGAAAAATCCCCGGCTACAGATCCTATATTATATGCTAATGTGTCAGAAAAGTGTCATAGAATGATTATATCTGAAAGGTGACGGTTGTTCCAAGTCGCGTTGAAATATGAAATATTCGTTAAAAAAAACACAAAAAATTAAATCTTCCTTTCTATTTAGGTTGCAGTACTGAATCGTGTAACAAGTGCCGCCCTCTTCATATACAACTAGTCAAAAAATTGTGGTTGACATTGAACAACTTTCATTTTCCAATTTATTGGCCACTTATTATAAGGTACACAACTTACCTACGTGTCACTAAGACATCCATAAGGTACACAACTAACCTACGTGTCACTAAGACATCCATAAGGTACACAACTTACCTACGTGTCACTAAGACATCCAAAAGGTACACAACTTACCTACGTGTCACTAAGACATCCAAAAGGTACACAACTTACCTACGTGTCACTAAGACATCCAAAAGGTACACAACTTACCTACGTGTCACTAAGACATCCAAAAGGTACACAACTTACCTACGTGTCACTAAGACATCCAAAAGGTACACAACTAACCTACGTGTCACTAAGACATCCATAAGGTACACAACTAACCTACGTGTCACTAAGACATCCGTAAGGTACACAACTTACCTACGTGTCACTAAGATATCCGTAAGGTACACAACTAACCTACGTGACACTAAGACATCCAAAAGGTACACAACTAACCTACATGTCACTAAGACGTGCATAAAGTGCACAACTTTAGCATATCACAAAGACTCCGCAAAGTTCTTATGTAAATATATCTCCCCTGTGTCACTAGAGACACTATTTCTGGACTCGATGGTGACAACCTAACAGAAATGTGTTACTGTTAAACACACACCCAACAGTCACTGTCAATGACGTGACACGCCTTGAAGTGTCAAATACTATCCCTCCTACCCGAGTTGACAGCTTAACTCTTCCACAATCACAATTGATCCAGACACAGAGACAGCTCGTTGCGGGGTATACTCTGGTTGATCCTTAATTGGGTTCATATTACTATTCACCTAAACATATGGTGCCAGTTTACATTATATGACAGGATCCTCTACTCACAATATTTACTCCTTCATCTGTTCTCAGACATACATACACCCCCGACGATGGCTGACCCCAGGCATTGTCGCCTGTGGCTGACCCCATGCAGTGTCGCCTGTGGCTGACCCCAGGCAGTGTCGCCTGTGGCTGACTCCAGGCAGTGTCGCCTGTGGCTGACCCCAGGCAGTGTCGCCTGTAGCTGACCCCAGGCAGTGTCGCCTGTGGCTGACCCCATGCAGTGTCGCCTGTGGCTGACCCCAGTCAGTGTCGCCTGTGCCTGACCCCAGGCAGTGTCGCCTGTGGTGACCCCAAGCAGTGCCGCCTGTGGCTGACCCCAGGCAGTGCTGCCTGTGGCTGACCCCATGCAGTGTCGCCTGTGGCTGACCCCAGGCAATGTCGCCTGTGGCTGACCCCAGGCAGTGTCGCCTGTGACTGACCCCATGCAGTGTCGCCTGTGGCTGACCCCAGGCAATGTCGCCTGTGGCTGACCCCAGGCATTGTCGCCTGTGGCTGACCCCATGCAGTGTCGCCTGTGGCTGACCCCAGGCAGTGTCGCCTGTGGCTGACCCCAGGCAGTGTCGCCTGTGGTGACCCCAAGCAGTGCCGCCTGTGGCTGACCCCAGGCAGTGCTGCCTGTGGCTGCCCCCAGGCAGTGTCGCCTGTGGCTGACCCCAGGCAGTGCTGCCTGTGGCTGACCCCAGGCATTGTCGCCTGTGGCTGACCCCATGCAGTGTCGCCTGTGGCTGACCCCAGGCAATGTCGCCTGTGGCTGACCCCAGGCATTGTCGCCTGTGGCTGACCCCATTCAGTGTCGCCTGTGGCTGACCCCATGCAGTGTCGTCTGTGGTGATCCCAGGCAGTGTCGCCTGTGGCTGACCCCAGGCAGTGTCGCCTGTGGCTGACCCCAGGCAGTGCTGCCTGTGGCTGACTCCAGGCAGTGCAGCCTGTGGCTGACCCCATGCAGTGCCACCTGAGGCTGACCCCAGGCAGTGCCGCCTGTGGCTGACCCCAGGCAGTGCTGCCTGTGGTGACCCCAGGCAGTGCCGCCTGTGGCTGAACCTAGGCAGTGCTGCCTGTGGTGACCACAGGCAGTGCCGCTTGTGGTGACCACAGGGAGAACCATCTGTGGTGACCCAAGGCAGTACCACCTCTGGTGACCCCAGGCAGTGCCACCTGTGATGACCCCAGGCAGTGTCGCTTTTGGTGACCCCAGGCAGTGCCGCCTGTGGCTGACCCCAGGCGATGCCGCCTGTGGCATACCCCAGGCAGTGCTACCTCTGGTGACCTCAAGCAGTGCCGCCTGCGGTGACCCCAGGCAGTGCCACCTGTGGCTGACCCCAGGCAGTGCCGCCTGTGGCTGACCCCAGGCAGTGCCACCTGTGGCTGACCCCAGGCAGTGCCGCCTGTGGCTGACCCCAGGCAGTGCCACCTGTTGCTGACCCCAGGCAGTGCCGCCTGTGGCTGACCCCAGGCAGTGTCGCCTGTGACTGACCCCAGGCAGTACCGCCTGTGGCTTACCCCAGGTAGTATCACGTGTGGCTGACCCCAGGAAGTGACCCCTATGGCTGACCCCAGGCAGTGCCGCCTGTGGCTGACCCCAGGCAGTGCCACCTGTGGCTGACCCCAGGCAGTGCCGCCTGTGGCTGACCCCAGGCAGTGCCACCTGTGGCTGACCCCAGGCAGTGCCGCCTGTGGCTGACCCCAGGCAGTGCCACCTGTTGCTGACCCCAGGCAGTGCCGCCTGTGGCTGACCCCAGGCAGTGTCGCCTGTGACTGACCCCAGGCAGTACCGCCTGTGGCTTACCCCAGGTAGTATCACGTGTGGCTGACCCCAGGAAGTGACCCCTATGGCTGACCCCAGGCAGTGCCGCCTGTGGCTGACCCCAGGCAGTGCCACCTGTGGCTGACCCTAGGCAGTGCCGCCTGTTGCTGACCCCAGGCAGTACCGCCTGTTGCTGACCCCAGGCAGTACCACCTGTGGCTGACCCCAGGCAGTGCCACCTGTGGCTGACCCCAGGCAGTGCCACCTGTGTCCGACCCTAGGCAGTGTCGCCTGTGGCTGACCCCAGGCAGTGCCGCCTGTGGCTGACCCGAGGCAGTGCCGCCTGTGGCTGACCCCAGGTAGTGCCGCCTGTGGCTGACCCCAGGAAGTGTCGCCTGTGGTGACCCCAGGCAGTGTTGCCTGTGGTGACCCAAGGAAGTGCCACCTGTGGTGACCCCAGGCAGTGTCGCCTGTGGTGACCCCAGGCAGTGTCGCCTGTGCTGACCCCAGGCAGTGTTGCCTGTGGTGACCCAAGGCAGTGTTGCCTGTGGTGACCCCAGGCAGTGTCGCCTGTGTTGACCCCAGGCAGTGTTGCCTGTGGTGACCCCAGGCAGTGTTGCCACTGGTGACCCCAGGCAGTGTTGCCTGTGGTGACCCCAGGCAGTGTCGCCTGTGGTGACCCCAGGCAGTGTCGCCTGTGGTGGCCCCAGGCATTGTTGCCTGTGGTGACCCCAGGCAGTGCTGCCTGTGGTGACCCCAGGCAGTGTCGCCTGTGGTGGCCCCAGGCAGTGTCGCCAGTGGTGACCCCAGGCAGTGTCGCCTGTGATGACCCCAGGCAGTGCCGCCTGTGGCTGACCCCAGGTAGTGTTGCCTGTGGTGACCCCAGGCAGTGTTGCCTGTGGTGACCCCAGGCAGTGTCGCCTGTGGTGACCCCAGGCAGTGCTGCCTGTGGTGTCCCCAGGCACTGCCGCCTAGCTGTGGCTGACCCCAGGTAGTGTTGCCTGTGGTGACCCCAGGCAGTGTTGCCTGTGGTGACCCCAGGCAGTGTCGCCTGTGGTTACCCCAGGCAGTGCTGCCTGTGGTGTCCCCAGGCAGTGTTGCCTGTGTTGACCCCAGGCAGTGTTGCCTGTGGTGACCCCAGGCAGTGTTGCCTGTGATGACACCAGGCAGTGCTGCCTGTGGTGACCCCAGGCAGTGCTGCCTGTGGTGACCCCAGGCAGTGTTGCCTGTGTTGACCCCTGGCAGTGTCGCCTGTGGTGACCCCAGGTAGTATTGCCTGTGGTGACCCCAGGCAGTGTTGCCTGTGGTGACCCCAGGCAGTGCTGCCTGTGGTGACCCCAGGCAGTGTTGCCTGTGGTGATCCCAGGCAGTGTCGCCTGTGATGACCCCAGGCAGTGTTGCCTGTGGTGACCCCAGGCAGTGCTGCCTGTGGTGACCCCAGGCAGTGTTGCCTGTGGTGACCCCAGGCAGTGTTGCCTGTGGTGACCCCAGGCACTGCCGCCTGTGGCTGACCCCAGGTAGTATTGCCTGTGGTGACCCCAGGCAGTGTTGCCTGTGGTGACACAGGCAGTGTTGCCTGTGGTGACCCCAGGCAGTGCTGCCTGTGATGACCCCAGGCAGTGTTGCCTGTGGTGACCGCAGGCAGTGTTGCCTGCGGTGACCCCAGGCAGTGTTGCCTGTGGTGACCCCAGGCAGTGTCGCCTGTGATGACACCAGGCAGTGCTGCCAGTGGTGACCCCAGGCAGTGTTGCCTGTGGTGACCCCAGGCAGTGTCGCCTGTGATGACACCAGGCAGTGCTGCCAGTGGTGACCCCAGGAAATGCTGCGTGTGGTAACCCCAGGCAGTGCCGTCTGTGGCTGACCCATGGTAGTGCCATTTGTGGCTGACCCCAGGCAGTGCTGCCAGTGGTGACCCCAGGCAGTGCTGCCTGTGGTGACCCCAGGCAGTGCTGCAAGTGGTGACCCCAGGCAATACCGCCTGTGGCTGACCCCAGGCAGTATCGTCTGTAGCTGACCCCAGGCAGTGCCGCCTGTGGCTGACCCCAGGTAGTGCCGCCTTTGGCTGACCCCAGGCAATGCCACCTTTAGAGACCACAGGAAGTGCTGCCTTTGGCTGACCCCAGGCAGTGCCGCCCGTGGTGACCCCAGGCAGTGCCGCCCGTGGTGACCCCAGGCAGTACCTCCTCTGGTGACCCCAGTCAGTACCACCTGTGGTGACCCCAGGCAATTCTGCCTTTGGCTGACCCCAGGCAGTGCCACCTGTGGTGACCCCAGGCAGTACCGCATCTGGTGACCCCAGGCAGAACTGCCTGTTGCTGACCCCAGGAAGTGCCGCCTGTTGCTGACCCCAGGCAGTGCCGTCTGTGGCTGACCCCAGGTAGTATCGTCTGAGGTGACCCCAGGCAGTATCGTCTGTGGCTGACCCCTGGAAGTATCGTCTGTGGCTGACCCCAGGCAGTATCGTCTGTGGCTGACCCCAGGCAGTATCGTCTGTGGCTGACCCCAGGCAGTGTCGTCTGTGGCTGACCCCAGGCAGTATCGTCTGGGGCTGACCCCATGCAGTGTCGTCTGTGGCTGACCCCAGGCAGTATCGTCTGTGGCTGACCCCAGGCAGTATCGTCTGTGGCTGACCCCATGCAGTATCGTCTGTGGCTGACCCCAGGCAGTATCGTCTGTGGCTGACCCCTGGCAGTATCGTGTGTGGCTGACCCCAGGTAGAATCGTCTGTGGCTGACCCCAGGCAGTGCCACCTGTGGCTGACCCGAGGCAGTACCACCTGTGGCTGACCCCAGGCAGTGCCACTTGTGGCTGACCCCAGGCAGTGCCACCTGTGTCCGACCCTAGGCAGTGTCGCCTGTGGCTGACCCCAGGCAGTACCGCCTGTGGCTGACCCCAGGCGGTATCACGTGTGGCTGACCCCAGGAAGTGACCCCTTTGGCTGACCCCAGGCAGTACCACCTGTGGCTGACCCCAGGCAGTGCCGCCTGTTGCTGACCCCAGGCAGTGCCACCTGTGTCCGACCCTAGGCAGTGTCGCCTGTGGCTGACCCCAGGCAGTACCGCCTGTGGCTGACCCCAGGCAGTATCACGTGTGGCTGACCCCAGGCAGTATCACGTGTGGCTGACCCCAGGAAGTGACCCCTTTGGCTGACCCCAGGCAGTACCACCTGTGGCTGACCCCAGGCAGTGCCGCCTGTTGCTGACCCCAGGCAGTGCTACCTGTGGCTGACCCCAGGCAGTGCCACCTGTGGCTGACCCCAGGAAGTGCCGCCTGTGGCTGACCCCAGGCAGTGCCACCTGTGGCTGACCCCAGGCAGTGCCGCCTGTGGCTGACCCCAGGCAGTGCCACCTGTGGCTGACCCCACGAAGTGCCACCTGTGGCTGACCCCAGGTAGTGACTCCTGTGGCTGACCCCAGGCAGTGCCACCTGTTGCTGACCCCAGGCAGTGCCGCCTGTGGCTGACCCCAGGCAGTGTCGCCTGTGACTGACCCAAGGCAGTACCGCCTGTGGCTTACCCCAGGTAGTATCACGTGTGGCTGACCCCAGGAAGTGACCCCTTTGGCTGACCCCAGGCAGTGCCGCCTGTGGCTGACCCCAGGCAGTGCCACCTGTGGCTGACCCTAGGCAGTGCCGCCTGTTGCTGACCCCAGGCAGTACCGCCTGTGGCTTACACCAGGTAGTATCACGTGTGGCTGACCCCAGGAAGTGACCCCTTTGGCTGACCCCAGGCAGTACCACCTGTTCCTGACCCCAGGCAGTGCCACCTGTGGCTGACCCCAGGCAGTGCCGCGTGTGGTGATTCCAGGCAGTGTCGCCTCTGGCTGACCCCAGGCAGTGCCGCCAGTGGTGACCACAGGCAGTGCCGCATGTGGCTGACCCCAGGCAGTGCTACCTGTGACTGACCCCCAGGCAGTGCCGCCAGTGGTGACCCCAGGCAGTACCCACCTGTTCCTGACCCCATCAGTGCCACCTGTGACTGACCCCAGGCAGTGCCGCCTGTGGCTGACCCCAGGCAGTGCCACCTGTGGCTGACCCCAGGCAGTGCCACTTGTGTCCGACCCTAGGCAGTGTCGCCTGTGGCTGACCCCAGGCAGTACCGCTTGTGGCTGACCCCAGGCAGTATCACGTGTGGCTGACCCCAGAAGTGACCCTTTTGCTGACCCAAGGCGTACACCTTGGCTGACCCCAGGCAGTGCCACCTGTGTCCGACCCTAGGCAGTGTCGCCTGTGGCTGACCCCAGGCAGTACCGCCTGTGGCTGACCCCAGGCAGTATCACGTGTGGCTGACCCCAGGAAGTGACCCCTTTGGCTGACCCCAGGCAGTACCACCTGTGGCTGACCCAGGCAGTGTCGCCTGTGGCTGACCCCAGGCAGTGCTACCTGTGGCTGACCCCAGGCAGTGCCACCTGTGGCTGACCCCAGGAAGTGCCGCCTGTGGCTGACCCCAGGCAGTGCCACCTGTGGCTGACCCCAGGCAGTGCCGCCTGTGCTGACCCCAGGCAGTGCCACCTGTGCTGACCCCAAGAAGTACCACCTGTGGCAGACCCCAGGCAGTGACGCCTGTGGCTAACCCCAGGCAGTGCCGCCTGTGGCTGACCCCACGAATGCCACCTGTGGCTGACCCCAGGCAGTTCCACGTATGCTGACCCCAGGAGTGCCGCCTGTGGCTGACCCCAGGCAGTGTCTTCTGCGGCTGACCTCAGGCAATTCCGACTGTGGCTGACCCCAGCAGTACCACCTGTGGTGACCCCAAACAGTGCCGCCTGTGGCTGACCCCATGCAGTGCCACCTGTGACTGACCCAAGGCAGTACCGCCTGTGGCTTACCCCAAGCAGTGCCCCCTTTGGTGACCCCAGGCAATGACACCTGTAACTGACCCCAGGCAGTGCCACCTGTGGCTGACCCCAGGCAGTGCCACCTGTGACTGACCCCAGGCAGTTCCACCTGTGACTGATCCCAGGAAGTACCACCTGTGGCTGACCCGAGGCAGTGCCCCCTCTGGTGACCCCAGGCAGTGCCACCTGTGGCTGATCCCAGGCAGTGCCGCCTGTGACTGACCCCAGGCAGTGTCGCCTGTGGCTGACCCCAGGCAGTGCCACCTCTGCTGACCCCAGGCGGTGCCCCCTCTGGTGACCCCAGGCAGTGCCACCTGTGACTGACCCCAGGCAGTGCTACTTGTGACTGACCCCAGGCAGTGTCGCCAGTGGCTAACCCCAGGCAGTGCCACCTCTGGTGACCCCAGGCAGTGCCGCCTGTGGTAACCCCAGGCAGTGCCGCCTGTGGTGTCCCCAGGCAGTTCCACCTCTGATAACCCCAGGCAGTGCATGCCACCTGTGGCTGACCCCAGGCAGTACCGCCTGTGGCTGACCCCAGGCAGTGCCACCTGTGGCTGACCCCAGGCAGTGCCGCCTGTGGCTTACTCCAGGCAGTGCCGCCTGTGGCTTACTCCAGGCAGTGCCGCCTGTGGTGACCCCAGGAAGTACTGCGTGTGGTGACCCCAGGAAGTGCCGCTTGTGGCTGTCCCCAGGCAGTGTTGCCTGTGGTGACCCCAGGCAGTGCCTCCTGTGGTGACCCAGGCAGTACAACATGTGGTGACCCCAGGCAGTATCGCCTGTGACTGACCCCCAGGCAGTACCACTTGTGGTGACCCCCGGCAGTGCCACCTGTGGTGACCCCAAGCACTGTCCCCTGTGACTGACCCCAGGCAGTTCCGCCTGTGGCTGACCCCAGGCAGTGTCGCATGTGGCTGATCGCAGGCAGAGCCACCTGTGGCTGATCTCAGGCAGAACCGCCTGTGGCTGACCCCAGTCAGTGCCGTCTGTGGCTGACCCTACGCAGTGCCCCCGATGACTGACCCCAGAAGTGCCACGTGTAGCTGACCCCAGGCATACCGCCTGTGGTGACCCCAGGCAGTACCGCCTGTGGTGACCACAGGCAGTACCGCCTCTGGTGACCCCAGGCAGTGCTGCCTGTAGCTGACCCCAGGCAGTGCCGCCCGTGGTAACCCCAGGCAGTGCCGCCCGTGGTAACCCCAGGCAGTGCTGCCTCTTGCTGACCCCAGGCAGTGCCGCCCGTGGTGACCCCAGGCAGTGCCGCCTGTGGCTGACCCCAGGTACTACCGCTTGTGGCTGACCCCAGGCAGTATTGTCTGTGGCTGACCTCAAGCAGTGCCGCCTGTTGCTGACCCCAAGCAGTGCCACGTGTAACTGACCCCAGGCAGTGCCGCCTGTGGTGACCCAGGCAGTGCCGTCTGTGACTGACCCCAGGCAGTGCCGCCTGTGCTGACCCCAGCAGTGCCATCTGAGGCTGACCCCAGGCAGTGCCACCTGTGGCTGACCCCAGGCAGTGCCGTCTGTGGCTGACCCCAGGCAGTGCCATCTGAGGCTGACCCCAGGCTGTGCCTTCTGTGGCTGACCCCAGGCAGTGCCATCTGAGGCTGACCCCAGGCTGTGCCGTCTGTGGCTGACCCCAGGCACTGCCGTCTGTGGCTGACCCCAGGCAGTGCCATCTGAGGCTGACCCCAGGCAGTGTCGCCTGTGGCTGACCCCAGGCAGTGCCGTCTGTGGGTGTCCCCAGGCAGTGTCGCCTGGGGCTTATCAGTTGATGATCATGCAGATGAATGCTTTTGGCGTATCTTCCATACAGCGAGGGAGCTCAGCCTTATTTCCCATACTAAATCATGATAGCATTCACCTCAAGCTGGAATCACTTTCGGGTCTTTGTTAGGAGGACGGGCTGCTTTTCTGACGACTTCTGTTCAAACTACAACACTGTAAACGCTTCACCCACGTTAGCCCGTCCTCCAAACAAAGACCTAAAATTGATTCCATGCACCCCCAAAACTCCCTGTTTATGAATGAAAAATGGTTTACACAGGACTCACAACAGATGACGTTCGAACACTTCCGAACAAGTGCTTNGCAATTTCCATCTACCCGCCGTCACTCGGTTGGTAATCTTGGGCATGGTATTTTATCAAATCCCTTCAATCTTTGGGACACATGTGAGGAACACAAATGAGAACAAGCCTGAATGGTCCCCCAGGACTATATGCAACTGAAAACTCACACCCCACAAGTGACTCGAATCCATACTGCCAGTAGCACTCTGCTTGCATACAGGATCCCTTAACCGTTCAACCACACGACCGGTGTTACGGTGCCCTCTCCTATCTCTTCCGTTGCCTGCTATAAGAGTCATATCGACTCTCCCTGCAGGGAGAAACTTACATTATAAGTCTGTAGGTAAGGGGAAAGAGGCGCCCGGATATAAATGAAAGAGTATCCCCTACTGCAGATGTGACCTTTTAGAATGGACGCCGAGTGTGTGCGGACTGGGTGACTCGGGTCACAGGCGACCAATCAGAGCCCGCCGTGACGTCACCGAGTACCCGGGCGGCGCCATGGTCAGATTAGACCTGACAGCGAAGGGGAGAGGACGCTCCTCTGTCAGCTCTCAAGGATTGGAGGCTAAACAGGCCTTCTCAGTGGATTAGAGCTAGCCATCGCAGCCACCTGATATATAGGAGACCCCGCGCTTCTGGGAAGCAAAAGGAACCAAGTTGATTGAGCAGTGAAGTGCCAAACTTGGGAAAGATTCGGTGACGACGCTGGGCGGCGACGCTGGATGTGAGGGCCTGGAAGAGGTGTGGCGGGCAGGCATAGCTGTGACCGGGTCACATCCACTGAGTTGTTAGAGGGACGACACCGTTCCTAGGGCGAGGAGCAACGCCTCGTGGAAGGAACGTGTGGGTGAATATGGTGATAAACTCAGCGCCCATCGATGGACCAGGATTGGGATAGCTGAACCCCAGGGATTGGAACGGCGAAGACGCGAGGCTTCACGACACCTGAGGACCTGTGGGAACGTTCCTGGATCACCGAGGATCGACTCAGGAAGCATAGGACCCTCACACCATCGAGGGACAGGCGTCGTGAGCCAAGGATTGTTAAGGTAGATCATTTTCCCTCCCATTACCCCTTTATGAGAGTAGGCTAGATAGGCCATTATATTCACTTATATATGTGGAAATAGGATATTAAGGCTTTAGTAGCAGAATAGGCTGCAGGGCAGCTTATGTCCAGGACTGTCAGAGAGGACAGTGTGTGTGGATGGCAGGACAGTGAAGAAGAGGAGCCGACGTGGTGAAGAGGCCCTTCTGTGAGAGAGTGTGTGACTCCTGTCTATCTGCCCAGTTGAAGGAGCCTGGAGAACGTGAGAGAAGAGTTGCTGACAATCTCCAGAGTTATTATTATTATTTTATCATTCTCTTATGTCACTTATATGTGTGATCATGTATTCTATCAGTAAATTCACTTATTTTATTATTGTGTTTGAGTGTGCTTCCATTATTATTGTTATTATGTTTCTCTATTGAGCATACACGAGGGTCACCATAGTACCATTTAGGGGACATCACGTTCCCTATAGAATTTCTCATTGTCTTGGGAGTAGCAACACACTGGCAACAAACAATATAATAATACACCCATTCAACTGCATTGCTGGGGTGCAGATATAATAACCCAGCTGGCGACCTTGTTGAGGAAAAGATAGAGAAGACAGGCGGGAAAGGAGTTCCTGCAACCTCTTTGTCCGGCAGGCAAGACTCAGGGAGGTCATTGTTACAAAGTAAGCCCGAGTCTTCCTTCACTCCTCCACGGGTCTAGGCCGGAATTGCTGATAGCAGTTTCCCCGTGGTTGACTGAAGGGCTTCCAGGGTGAGTTAGTGGCACCCCTTCAGTGGTGGAAGCAAAGACCTGCGGAGGTGGGCATTGCTGGTCCTCTCCTGTGGGACCAAGGAGACTCCGGTGAATCCCGGGAGTCGGAGGGGCTGAGTATTCGGTCTTTCGAGCCCCTAGCAGCCAAGTGCTAACAGAGCCCCGGCCCACCCCCCGTGACACGGACAAAAGAAGTTGTTAGCCGAGGCTATTTCCATCCCCTGCCAGCGCTCAGTTTGGTAATCTTGGGCATGGTATTTTATGAAATCACCTCATTCTTCAGGGCACACGTGAGGAACACAAATGCGAACAAGCCTGAATGGTCCCCAGGGCTATATGCAACTGAAAACTCAAACCCCAGAAGTGACTCAAACCCATACTGCCAGGAGCACTCTACTAGCGTACAGGATCCCTTAACCGCTTGACAAATACGACCGGACAAAAGAGGATGGTAGCTGAGGGAATTTCCATCCCCCCGCCGGCACTCAGTTGGTAATCTTGGGCATGGTATTTTATCAAATCACCTCATTCTTTGGGGTACACGTGACGAACACAAGTGCAATGATAAGGGTAGCTCACAAGTTCTCACACCAAATTTAAGTTTATATGTGTGGCTATGGCTCGGGTTCGATTCCAGAAGCAACACTTCATTAAAGTTTGCAAGAACAGTTCAATATGTTGCAGCATGTGTGGGACAATAATATTGGAAGGTATTGACATAAAGACACTATTCTTTTACCAACAGTTACCATTTATTCATAAAGAACGAAATCCAATACAAAGCACAACAATCATGACGTTACATTAATGTTCTTCTGTGACACTTAACCCCTGTCCTGCGCCAACCGAGAAAACTCGGTCAGTGGGAAACAGCGCCAACCGAGAAACACCTTTTAACGTTTCGTACCCATTCAAAACGCGTGCGTGGTAGATTGTGCACGAAATGGACTCTTGGGACCTCCAGTGAGAGGCAGCCATCTTGGAAAAAAAAATCCCAGAATTTCCATGGGCTGCTGGCTGGGTTAGTGCTTAGTGAGCAACCATGGGTGGCGCACGTGCCTCTGGCTCCCAAACACCTGTTCGACTTGGTGTTGAAAAATCGTGCTCTGTCGGTGAAATTTAGACCTTATTGTCTGAAGAACATATGGATCATGATATTTATGATGCTTGGCGCAATAAGGACCTAACACAAAGGTCGGATGCAAGTGATACAGCACTGATGAGGACGATATATCAAGCGTATCCAGTTGTAGCTCTGAGAGCCACCCTTGTCCTCCCATGCCATCTGCAATTTGTAAAATGTACATAGATGAATCGTTTTCTGCGTTCTAGTGATGATACATCTGATACAAGTAGCATAGATGAACAGTGTTAGCGGCTTCCATGGTGGTGTTTTCCATACATATTTTCTAGAATAACTGAATCCCTTCCGGAATGACTGAGTCTCTTCCAGAATACCTGAATCTCTTCCAGTGAGGCACCTTACAAAGCAATCTTTCCAAGACTTCCTTACAAATTGACCTTTTCCTATAATCTTTTCAAGACTACTTTACGCATCACAAGTTTGGCTACATACCACCTACAGGTACTAAAGTCAAGGGTGTATGCGAGTGCTTTATTTGCAAGCACACAGAACAAAAAATCAGGAAGAGAAAATCTATCTGTATCTGGTGCAACGAGAGTGAAGTCGCGCTGTGTACCAGGGACTACTTCATTGATTATCGCTCATTTCTGAAGTACTGTGTAATACAGTGTGTTACTGTGTAAATAGTGTGTGAAATTGTACATATTTAAATTTTTGTGATTTTTAACAAGTAATATTGCGACAATAAACATTTATTTTGGACACATTACTGACACATGTATCACAGTTCCATGGAACATTATGAACGTTCTACGGTACACATATTGTAAAGGAAACTAATATTCATCATATATGATTAAACAAAAACAAATAAAACTGCATTGGAAATACATTGAACAAATAATTGAAAATATATATGTTGCACCTCGCAGTACTGAACGGCCCATGTGACCGCCTCTGGGAACTTCACACACAGGCGACAAGCCCATGACGCCCTTCTCCACGTCCCCACAGCCAAAGTCAGTGGATTTTATCGTTTTAAAAAAAAAAATGGAAACACTTGATGTTATGCACACAGAGGGAATGTCACGATAAACTCGGCGAATCACAGTGGTTAAAGACAGCTATCCAGACAGCAAGTTTACCAAGAGTCCATCTCCTTTGCCACTCTAAGATGGCAACAGATTCTAATCTCTGCCATTTTAGGCTTATATAATGAAAAACTGAACTACAGAACTACTTGGTAATTAAATATGTTAATTTACTGTGAACCGGAAAGTCAACAGCAAAGGTAATCTATGTTAATCACAATCTTGTATCTCAGACAATCAAATAAATCAAAACAATAATTCCCTATGCATAACTACTCAGTCACTCTGACCAATTAAACACTCAGTGAGTAATTGCATTAATTACTGTCAAACGGACATATAATTAATCGAGAACGAATTACGTTACCACATCACTGTCACTCACGACAGCTTGCCAGACAAAACTATGTCACTTCACTTTATGACATTAATTACCATTAATTACTTCTCACTGAATCCTTAATTACCAACTAAAGATCACATCAAGTCCTTGTCACGCAGACAAGCAAAACACAGTAACATGTTGCTTCACTACTCTGTGGTAATCTATCACACTGCACAACAAATCACAACACAACACAATCGTAATTAGTAATCACACGAATATTAATCAATAAACACAACACAGAACGGTATAATAATGAACCGAAAAAATCACTAACATAATTGTACCGCTGAATATAATTGAGTTCTCTGGTGTATTACATACACAACATTAACTACCTTACCACACTAGTTCCCTCCAACGTACTGTGGTCGCTCTTTACTGGTGCGTCTTCCTCGACTATGCTTCCTTCACCTAACCAGGTGCTCTAGGAAAACGTTCTACCGGAAGTTGACTTAACATCAACCCAAGAAACTTCAGCACCAAATACAGAAATATGAGTAATGACTTAAGACCGGCCTTCTTAAGCACACTTCTCCCATACATACTGACACTGAATACGGCAGTTGACTGAAGTTCATCTAAACTTCCTCCACACGTTGTTATAGGAGACCATGTGTAGTGTGACCCGGTGTTGAAACGGGGTGCTGCTCAGGTTACCTTACCTTGAGGTTACCTTGAGATGGTTTCGGGGCTTAGAGTATCTGCTGCCCGGTCCTCGACCAGGCCTCCTCAGCACAATGTTTGCTGTTTGGACACTGCCACATGTGATGACGAGTCTGACGCAGCACGGTGTGGCGCAGCAAGGCGAACTGTGCAGGTTCCTTCAATTGACAAGACTCGCGTGGGATGGCTCCCACACACGAGTGCATTATTTTATCGCTCACACGATAGTGAGCTGCCCCTCAGCTCTTGTGAGGAAGAGAGAGTTAGCACACATGGTGTACCGTGTGGCGCTTTACTCTGATGGTGACCTTGTGTTCAAGTTACACGGGCTGGTCCAACGGATTGGGCGGGAATTTCTATGTTCCCAGCAACCCTTTCTCGCACTTTCGTATAGTCAATATTGACTTATTAAATACGTCCATATGTGACATACTAAATATACTAGTTTACCTTGAAAAGCTTCATAGAAAACACCGACCTTACCTAACCTATACCTATAATAGGTTAAGTAATAATTGTAATTACGAAGCAATAACATGCTTATCTTAACATACTAAGAAGGTTAGGTAAGGTCGGTGTTTTCTATGAAGCTTTTCAAGGTAAACTGGTATGTTTAGTATGTCACATATACACGTATTTAATAAGTCAATATTGACTGTAAGCAAGTGCGAGAACGGGTTGCCCCCAGAACTGGCTGAAGCCAAACTATTTCCCTAAGTAACATATTCGCAGCTACTGGGCACAGTCTCTGATCCCTTCAGATTACTGCGTGTCACACTAGGTTGACAGATGGTCACAATATGAGCAGATGCACTATAAGAAGTCTGCCTTACACTGTGTGTGACCTCCTGGTGAGTTACAGTATATATTCTGCTTCCTTTAACAATTAAATTATCGTAATTCCTATCGCCACAATCCCAGATTCTGCTTGATGGACCCACAATGACAGAACAATGATAAATGAGTTACTAACTGTCCCCCTAGACAGTATTTCTCTTCGTTTGGTCGAACCACGAGAAAACATGTCTGACAAACACAGCAACATGGGGCTAAATGTCTACCCAGGGCAAGGCAGGAGTGGACATGC
>WNGS01025019.1:0-13358 GCA_020271785.1 Procambarus virginalis | reverse complement strand
TGGGGTCACCACATGCGGCACTGTCTGGGGTCACCACAAGTGGTACTGCCTGGGGTCACTACTGGTTGTACTGCCTGGGGTCACCACAGGAGGCACTGCCCGGGGTCAGCCACAGGCGGCACTGCCTGGGATCACCACAGGGGGTACTTCCTGGGGTCACCACAGGCGGCACTGCCTGGGGTCAGCCACAGGCGGCACTTCCTGGGGTCACCACAGGCAGTACTTCCTGGGGTCACCACAGGCGGCACTGCCTGGGGTCAGCCATAGGTGGCACTGCCTGGGGTCACCAGAGGTGTCACTGCCTGGGGTCAGCCACAGTCGGTACTGCCTGGGGTCACCAGAGGTGGCACTGCCTGGGGTCACCACAGGCGGCACTGCCTGGGGTTACCACAGGCGGCACTGCCTGGGGTCAGCCACAGGCGACACTACCTGGGGTCAGTCACAGGTGGCACTGCCTGGGGTCACCAGAGGGGGCACTGCCTGGGGTCAGCAGAGGGGGCACTGCCTGGGGTCAGCCACAGGCGACACTGCCTGAGGTCAGTCACAGGCGGCACTGCTTGGGATCAGCCACAGGTGGCACTGCCTGGGGTCACCAGAGGGGGCACTGCCTGGGGTCAGCCACAGGTGGTACTTCCAGGGGTCAGCCACAGGAGACACTGCCTGGGGTCACCAGAGGGGGCACTGCCTGGGGTCACCACAGGCGGCACTGCCTGGGGTCACCACAGGCGGCACTTCCTGGGGTCAGCCACAGGTGGCACTGCCTGGGGTCACCAGAGGGGGCATGCACTGCCTGGGGTCAGCAGAGGGGGCATTGCCTGGGGTCAGCCACAGGCGACACTGCCTGGGGTCAGCCACAGGCGACACTGCCTGGGATCAGCCACAGGTGGCACTGCCTGGGGTCACCAGAGGGGGCACTGCCTGGGGTCAGCCACAGGTGGTACTTCCTAAGGGTCAGCCACAGGCGACACTGCCTGGGGTCACCACAGGTGGTACTGCCTAGGGTCACCACAGGTGGCACTGCCTGGGGTCAGCCACAGGCAGCACTGCCTGGGGCCAGCCACAGACGGCACTGCCTGGGGTCAGCCACAGACGGCACAGCCTGGTGTCAGCCACAGATCCCAGCAAACATTTTTATGTTGCCACAACCTATCTGGAAAGTGTTTGAAAGGATTGGAAACGTTCGTTTTCTCGTATCAGATATCTCGTATCATACTCCCAGGAGCAACGCAACTGGTATGTACAAGACGTTGCTCCTGGGAGTATGGGTTCGAGTCACTTCTGGGGTGTGAGTTTTCATTCGCATATAGTCCTGGGGACCATTCAGGCTTGTTCGCATTTGTGTTCCTCACGTGCGCCCCAAAGAATGAGGTGATTTGGTAAAATACTATGCCCAAGATAACCATCTGAGTGCCGGCGGTGAGGTGGTTCAAATAGCTTCGGCTATCACCTCATTTTGTCCGGTCGTGATGGTCAAGTGGTTTAAGGCGTCTTGTACATACCAGTTGCGTTGCTCCTGGGAGTATGGGTTCGAGTCACTTCTGAGGTGTGAGTTTTCATTCGCATATAGTCCTGGGGACCATTCAGGCTTGTTTGCATTTGTGTTCCTCACGTGTGCCCCAAAGAATGAGGTGATTTGGTAAAATACTATGCCCAAGATAACCATCCGAGTGCCGGCGGTGAGGTGGTTCAAATAGCTTCGGCTATCACCTCATTTTGTCCGGTCGTGATGGTCAAGTGGTTTAAAGCGTCTTGTACATACCAGTTGCGTTGCTCCTGGGAGTATGGGTTCGAGTCACTTCTGGGGTGTGAGTTTTCATTCGCATATAGTCCTGGGGACCATTCAGGCTTGTTCGCATATATATATATATATATATATATATATATATATATATATATATATATATATATATATATATATATATATATATATATATATATATATATATATATATATATATATATATATATATATATATATATATATCCATCAAAGTGTGAAATCATCTCGTCCAACCATCCAATCATAAATGCAGTACAAATCTTATTGCCAGGAGCCCAAGTGATCGCTCCCACCGACAGTGTGCTGCTAGGGGCACCTCTGGGCTCGAACGCCATTGAGGTAGTCCTCGAAGAAAAGCTTAAAGACCTGAGGAGGATGGAGGCGCGAATAGGGGCTTTGGATGCTCATGATGCGTTGTACCTTCTTACAAGGTGCCTGGCCTTGCCCAGACTTACCTATTTCCTCAGGTGTGCTCCTTCTTTTGACAGCCCAAAATTAACGGAATACGATTCACTCCTAAAGACAATAACTATGAAAGTGTTAAACCTCTCCCTGCAAGATGACCAGTGGGACCAAGCAACGCTCCCAGTTAGACTCGGGGGTATAGGTATTCGCAAGGCGACACAGTTAGCATTGCCGGCATTCTTATCCTCGACCAGTGCTACGAGTGAATTAGTGAAGGAAATACTACCAGAATACCTAAGGAACTCCATTGGGATTCGTGATCCCAAATTTGTGGAAGGAGCTGGTCGGTGGGACACACTCGCCAATTCACACACCCGACCAACTTGTCCAAACGACGGTAAACAGGCCAAATGGGATAGCCCCATAGTGGAGAACATCGCCAAAGCATTGCTGGACGTAGCTTCTCAGAAGGACAGAGCGCGTCTCCTAGCTGTGCAAGCCCCCCATGCTGGGGACTTCCTGTTGGCAGTCCCTAATTCCGCCTTGGGCACCCGCCTGGATCATCGGGCCCTAAGTATTGGTGTTGCTCTGCGCCTTGCCGCCCCTATCTCCACCGAGCACCGGTGTATTTGCGGCCAGGCACGGGCAGACCAATACGGCAGCCATGGTCTCATCTGTCGTAAGACACAGGGAAAGATTGCCAGACACGAGGCAGTCAATGACATCATCAAGAGAAGTTTGGCTACAGCTGGGTGTCCAGCACAAAGGGAACCCCAGCTGTGCAGACCTGACAACAGCCAAAAACGCCCAGATGGAGTCACCCTGCAGCCATGGAGGGAAGGTAAACAGGTCGTATGGGATTACACCTGTGCATCTACATTGGCTGATACCTATTTACGTTACAGTTCAGCGGAGGGAGGTGGGGCAGCCACCTTCAGGGAGACCCAGAAAATCCACAAGTACAGAGACCTAGAACGTTGTTACAGGTTCGTGCCGATAGGCTCAGAGACTCTGGGCGCCTGGGGTAAATGTGCACTCAAGTTTTTAAAGGAGGTTGGTGAGGAACTCATTGGGAAAACTAGAGACCCACGAGCAGCCAGTTTCCTATTCCAGCGCCTCAGTGTCGCAGTACAGAGGGGAAATGCGTGCTGTATCCTGGGTACGCACCCAACCTCCGAGGAGCTGGACGAGGTCTTCGAACGCTGATTGTTTAATTGTTATATATTTGTGTGTGAGTGTGTGTGTTCTATGTAAACTGTAGCATTGCAATAAAATAAAACAAAACATACAAAAAAATAATAGGGGTGGTAGGAGAAGAAAAGAATTAAGTATTCAGTGAGAATCCACAAGATCTTCTCTGAATGCTCTTTGTTTTCTTCTTCGAGGATGTGGGTCCCTGCAATTGCACCAGAGGTGGTACCCCTAAAATATATAAATATATATATATATATATCTATATCTATCAACATATATCATATACACATATATTTTAAAAACTAATCTTTTAATTTTGCAAATAAACAATATATATATATTGACTTACATCAGATGCACTAAACATCCATGTGATATGGATGATTGACAATTCTCCTGCTTCGTCTTCCACAACGATGTATTTATTTTCACATTCAGCCATCTACAAATTCAAACTGATTAGGGACATTTTCTGCAGCACATTATCAGTGTCTAAGAAAATAAGCAGTCACTAATTTTATAAAGAAGTATTAAAAAACAATGTTAACCTTAATTCTAATATGTTATGATGGTGAACAATACTTTTTACTAAAGTTAAAAGTTTGCAATGTAAGCAAAGAGTATTCCTACAGCTTGCACAAGATTCAAAAACATAATCACAAGAAACTTACTAGTCATAAATCATGTAGTATTGACAGGAAGATATAAGTACCTTCTATTTTCTTGATTAACATTCCTCTTGTTGATGTGTTAATGCTAGATACTTTTTTAAAAAGTCCTTACGTGGATTAACATTGAAGGCCCCAAATATTCTTGAATCACAAGGACTAGTAAATATTGGGCTTTGAAAAGGATATACCCTAACAATAAAGTAATTTTCTTCACTTCTTCGGCTGTTTACAGTCCTTAACACTTCACAGCAATTATTTCCAGGTAACGAATATACATTGTTAGGGAATTTATGAGAAATTTTATTCTCTTCAGATGGTTTATAAATCATGGTATTTTCAGCCTCCTTTATTCTTTTTGTAATTTGGACAATTGGATTTTTACTTGATCTGACCATCTTTTTCAGCTGATGCAAATAATTTTCAAATGGAAAAGCTGAACAACTGTCAAGAGTACCATGTTCCTCAGCATCTGCTGTTAGGTGAATCAAACTGTGAACATTGTAGACTAGAAAATCTTTCCCATACAGATCACCACACCTTGATACAAAATTCAGCAAAAGATCATGAGCATATTTGCCGTATTTTAAAGACATACATGTGGGTGAAACCAGAAAACTTATACCAACACTGAGAGTAAGGAAATGATCATACATCTCTTGGGGTAGAATACCTTTCAATACAAGCTTGCCTGTGTAGAGAAGAAACTGTCTGTATTCAGTTGCCTTCCATCTGTCAATTTCTTCCAAACCTCGTGGTTTACGTGCAAAAATATTGGGCACAAAATCTTTTATGCTCACCAATCTAGCACTAATTTCAGAAATCTGGCGGCTACATAATTTAAATGTGTTTTTCCGTATCCAGGTGACAAGAAGTCGCTTCATAACACCAAGGCACACCTGGTGCATATAGTCAATGGGAAACGCTGCAATTAAGTCTATGTTCAAGTCACAGAATGGTGATTTACCATGATGATGTTGCGAGTTAGATTGATTACGGAAGCGTGTGTCTGTTCTAATGGTTAAATTTGTTACTTCTGGATATGTCATTTTCCCCATCCAAGTACCTTTCTGTTCACATTTGTCACAGCCATAATAACCTGAAAACAGTTTTATGGACTTCACCATAGCCTTAGCAGGTGCATCACAAATTACACATTGTAATTTTATGGTGATAATTCTGTTACCATACTGAATCCCATGCAACAAAAGGTCATCCATATCAGATATAAAATCATATAAGAAATTTAAATCACTTGGCTTAGAACGTCCATACAAGAGGACTACTGGAAAGACTTTCAAAGGATTAATATTCATTACTGCACAGAGAACTGGCCACAAAGCATCATTTTTGCTTCTAAATATAGGAAGGCCATCAATGTTACATGACAATAATAATTGTCTTAGTCCTTTTACAGTTGCTTTTGGATATCTACTTATGTTTTTTAACAGTTCCTCTTTTAACCCAAAGTAAACATATTCATTCCAGATTTTTGCTCAGTTTCTATGTACCTTTCAGAACTGATTAGTGTCCGAGCTGTTTTTGGTAAATAGTCAATTCCCATTTGCCTCAAAATTTTTAATAATTCATCAACAGCATTGTGTGTAACACCATTCTTGTTTACCCACTGAATTAATAAATTCTGTGGGTAAACATGATTATCATGGTCATCATTCTCCTCCTCACTTTGAGAATTAGATAATACATCATGCATATCAGTAAGATTCATGTGTAGATCATCAATTTCAGAGCCTAATCCATACTCTTGATTTGACTCGGCTTCAAGGGGCCATAGTAACGAAAAATTCCGGAAAAAAATCGTAATATTTTGAAAAATTTATAAAAATACTACGTCGTTCTGGCAACACTGTGGCGCAATCCCAATAATATTATGATATAAATTAATGTATTTATGGTGCTTTTCCATGCGTAAATGGTCAGAATCCGGCGCCCCGCGACTGTGGCGCGCGGAAGGTATTGCGTCGTATGTTCTAAATGTCAAATTTTTCGTAATAACGTCGGAAATAACTCTGTATGTATATATATAAAATATACACTCGTTGGCAACTATCTCCTCGTAGTGGGCGGTGACTCTGGTAGACACCAGCAGTGGCCTGTTGTCTCCTGATGAGTGAGGATGTATGTCGACGCGCTCTCTAGTCTCGCTCCTGAATGTTGCATTTCTTGGGTCTCCTGCACAATGACGTGTAGTAGGAAGAGTCACAAGATTAGAGCAGCAAATTTGGCACTCGCTCACCGTCATTATCAGGAAAAGAAAGCTGCTTTAGCGCAAAGACGAGTAATATCTAGTGGAGGCGGGATCAGCTGTGAGGCGTGACGCACCCCGCCTCCTCACTCACCTTCCTCGACCCTCCTCACTCACCTTCCTCGACCCTCCTCACTCGCCTTCCTCGACCCTCCTCATTCACCCTCCTTGACTAATGAGAATGATATAACTGATACTTCAGTAGAAAGGAGGTGATGCAGAAACCAACGACACTCACCACCAAGCCCAGACAAGCTCCTGAGGAAGGTGATCCCAGCTATGGGAGTGTCCTATTAGTGCCCATTGCAGTGCCACCTTGAGCACCCAAAATTCGGTCCAATTATAATAGGTTAGTATGTTTTAGTGTTATAATTGGATGTTTTTTAATAAATAATTGTAATATATATATGGGCAGGCATATATATATATATATATATATATATATATATATATATATATATATATATATTTTTTTTTTTTTTTTTTTTTTTTTTTTTTCCGTTTGTTATCAGGGAATTTACATGAAACTTACACACCTTGCTGAACGGATGCCTATCTGCAAGGGTGCCAATTATGAACGAAATTGGTCGACGTCAAGCTTGGCTACAGGTGGCCAAACTTTGATCTTATTTTACTCAGGTAAGTAATTTACAACTTCAAGGTCCATCACAGCTTTCATTTTTTAATCAATTTTCATGAAAATTGCACCTTATATGTAGAGTTTGTACTTCTACAGTATGTTTGGAGCACATTAGTCCAAAGTCCATTTATTGATTTTATAAATATTTATAAACATCATATATTGCATATTTTTTGGAAAGGAACTTTGAATAATTGTATTATTGCACTAAACACTTTTTTGATAAAACTGCCCCAAACAATCCTTTTATTACATGCTAGTGTGATATCTAAGTGTTATAGAAATGATTTTAGTTAACACATGTGTTCCCTGTAGGATTTTGAAAATGTTGAAAATTCGTTGCATAATACGTTGTGTATTTTTTTCTCCCTTTCTATTTAGGTTGTGATGCTGAAACTTGGACCAGTTGCAGCCCTTTCTATAACCATTTCATAAATAAATTTACAAACAAATTGAACAACTTTTACTTTACCCGTAATTAGCCCCCTTCAAAAGAACTAATGTCATTGTCTGATGACTCAATCTCTGAACTTGATGCTGCCTCAGTAAGATTAATGGGTTCACTAGTGTGCACAGCTGTATTTGGATGCATTTTGAGTATACGTTTTAGCCTTTTTGATACTTGCATCCATCTGTTGTTGTATTGGAGTCGCTTTTTTCGCTTATACTCATACATTGTTAAAGTGTCAAATTTCTACATTAGACTACCATATTAGCTATATTATTGTTAATAATGTATTGACAGATGCAATATGTATTAAAATTCTAAAAATAAGTCATGCATAATATACAATTTGTGGGAAACTGTCTGCTGAGAAAAGCTGGTGTGGGGGTTGTCACAAGAGTGAGTAATAATCAAAGCTGGTGCATATAACATCCTTGTCAAGCACATGCAAAAGTGAACACTTCCAGATTTGGAGACATGCAGAAATGCAACATGTAGAAATAGAGGCATGCCAAAACAAAGACATGCCAAAACAAAGACATGCATAAATTCAAATTCTTATGTAAATAATATCTAGTGATTATTATATAAATTATTCCATCAGTACTAGATCAAATATTCACAAAAAAAGAAGATATATTTGATATTCAATACCATCCTCCCTTTGCAAAGAATAATCATGTCCTGTTGGACATTAATTATATGTTAAGATATAATCTAAAAGAAAATAGGGACATTGAAATGGTTGTTAAACTCTATTTCAATAAAGGACACTATAAGGAACCTCGAAGGAGTACCCTTTATTACAAGTGTAAGTGAAAGTATTGGAAAAAATAATTAAAGCTAAATGTGAAGAACACCTGGAGACAAATGATATATCAGACTGGCAGTACTGTCTTCGATCTGGAAGGTCCAGAGTAATGAATTTACTCAGTATCAATGATCAAGCCACAGAGATCTATAAAGAATTCTGATCAAGAAAGAGATCTAGAGGTGGTTTTAGATGGAAAACTATTACCTTAGGATCATATTAAGAACTTTGTGCGAGGGGCCTATGCTACACTTGCTTACATTTACAATTGCTTTTAAATACATAGGTCAAATACTAAAGAAATTGTTTAAAACTTTTGTTAGACCAAAGCTGGAATATGCAGCGGTTGTATGCTGCCCATATCTAACGAATCACATCAACAAGCTGGAAAAGGTATAGACATGCCACTAAATGGCTCCCAGGTTAGAGGCATAAAATGCCAAAACTAGATGGTAGAATAAAAAGAAGATATTGTAAAAGGTAACCAAACAAAGATGCCGCAGAAATATTAGAAAATTAACTTTCTCAAGCAGCGTGGTAGACACGGTTGGAACAAGTTAGGTGAGAGGGTGGTGGAGGCCAAAACCATAAGTAGTTTCAAAGCATTATATGACAGTGCTGGGATAGGACACTACAAGCGTAGCCACAAATACTAGAATTTGGCGGTTCATATCACATTTTTCAAAATTAGAGATAAGGATGGAAATAAAGTTCAATGTAAAAACACCTATTATTAATGAATTTGTGAGAACTGCATATAAAATTAAGAACTGAGCAAAGTATAGTACCATAGAAATAAAAACAAAAATGGTGCATGTTTTTCTTCACATTACCTTTCTGTAGATTTTTTCCTTTGTTACTACGTGAATGATCCGGTTCAGTAGTGTTGCAGTAGTTGCAGTTGTTGTTGTAGTCCTTAGCGTAAATATCAGCAGTTGTGGTAAATATCAGTGTTGTGGTACCTGCAGTTTGAAAAGTTCCAGGAGAGCAGCCCAGAGTGTCCCCAAGGGAAGCCCTCCCATAAAAATTGATTAATAATGATAAAGTGACTTAAGTTTACTTATTAAAGACCTAATAAAGTTTTGGAGCTCTGAAGTCACAGGATTGTGCATTCTGATGGGCTTTTTGGGTGTACTGAGTGTTTTGAAAAGAATCAAAGTACAAAACAATGTTAAGAGTCACATGCTAATACATTCAGGCAATAAACCTCATTAATGTCTAAAGTGTGGAAAAAGATTCAGTCAACCTGCTCATATGAAGTCTCCGTGGTGTGGCTTAACAATGTTAAGAGTCACATGCTAATACATTCAGGCAATAAACCTCATTAATGTCTAAAGTGTGGAAAAATATTCAGTCAACCTGCTCATATAGTCTCCGTGGTGTAGTGGTAAGACACTCGCCTGGCGTTCCGCGAGCGCTATGTCATGGGTTCGTATCCTGGCCGGGGAGGATTTACTGGGCGCAATTCCTTAACTGTGGCCTCTGTTTAACGCAACAGTAAAATGTGTACTTGGTTGTAACAACGATTCTTCGCGGCGGGGATCGTATTCCAGGGACCTGCCCGAAACACTACGCGTACTAGTGGCTGTACAAGAATGTAACAACTCTTGTATATATCTCAAAAAAAAAAATGAAGGTTCACATGATGGTGCATTTGGGGTTTAAACTGTATGAGTATCCAGAATGTGGGAAAAGATTTAGTCAACTTTCTCATGTGAAGACTCACATGGTCGTGCATACAGATGACAAACTTTATGAATGTCCAGAGCGTGGGAATGGATTTTTTATTATTTTATTATTTCATTATTTTTTTTTAATTTTCTTACAATATAATAATATTTTCTTACATATATACATACAGAGAGAGAGAGAGAGAGATGGACACAGAGAACTGGTGTGGTAAAAACTCCAGGCAGTATATCTTCTTTTAATTGACTTCAGTAAATTAAAGTTTATCTTATTTTTTTCTTAGTAGGTAAGAAATTGAGTGGACTGTATGTACTTGTTAAAACTGCCTGAAATTAATCTCACACAAATTGGGGGGGACAATTTGTAGCTTAAACCACTTTGTAATGGCTCCTTCTTAAACTGCAAATTGTTTACCTAAGTTTAATTATAATAATATTATCATACCACATATGGTGGTCTAATCTACTATTATTTCAACAATTATTACTAGTTATGAATACTACTACTACAATAACTAGAATGGCCTTATCTGAGCCTGTAGTAAGGGCCTGCTAAAGCTGTGTCATGTTAGCATCTATGTGGGTGTGGCCCTGTGCCTCATGGTGCCAATGGCGGCTGTGGAGGCCTTCAAGGCTGGCAACAGCTAGGTACATGTACATAGTTCTACTGCTCAGCTACTTGCTGTTCCAAGTCACAATTTACCTGTTTGGGATGCAAGGAGTTAGTACATTTCCCTAAACATATCAATACAGGTATAACATGGTATGTGAGGGCTGTAAAAATGGGGTACACGTACATGGTGTTGGTGTTGTTCATATATCATAACCGACTGATACCTTTGGATATTAATCAGTGCACTAGAATAATAAACAAATACTTGGTAAGCCGGATACTGGAGTGCTCTTATTTGTAGTAGTGATGTTGCTATGGCAGTTTCTTAAGGCAGAGTAGGTCTATCCTGTGTGGCCATTATCACAACACACGAGCACCCATTGTTATTGTTTTCGTGTGAGTGTGGCGTCTGTAAGAGATGCTCAGCCTCCCTTGTTCCAATATTTTTTCTACTTCTAAGTTAAATTTACGTTAACAAGGGAATCAAGCTATATTTGGTGTTAATAATTATATTCAGTCTTATTGAACACTTTTTTATTCAATTTAGACATTAAACTGTTGTATGAACAGTGGTTTAATAATGTAAATACTGCGGCGACGTCGATGACGTCACGGAGTCTCCCATTCTCTAATTTTAAGAGGATACTGTTAAGGGAAGACTATACTATTTGTGTGTCGATTTCCCGACATAATTCCGGGGGGAAGAACACGGGTCGAAGTCCCGGTAAGGACTGCGATCACTTTATTCTTCTCCTACAGAATTATAATGCTGCTTTATTTGAGTTTACATTGTTGAGCTGCAGTCCTTTGGGGACGTATGTCCCGTACTGGCGTATCGGGTGCTGGAAGTCGCTGTACGTCTTCGTTCCTGGCCAGTTCTAAAGGAACTAATTTCTCTAAAGTTTTGAGAGTAGTGTTGCCTCGGCATTTCACTTTCACTATTCTCAAGATGCCCTGGCTGTCTGGATGAACAGAGACTATTTGACCTATAGGCCACTCTGAGCGTGGTCCATCACTATCCACCAGAACTATGTCACCAGGGTTCAAGTTAATTCTGTTGTAGGGGTTGTTTGCCCCGTAATGATACTCTCTCAGAGCTGTAAGGTATTCTCGAGTCCATACGTCATTCCACCGACTTATCACCCTTGATAGATGTTTGAAACGTTGAACCAAATCACTCTCTTGGACATATGAAGGATCCTCTGGTTCCTCGTCCGTAAGGGACACAAGTGTTTTGAGAGGTCTACCATACATCAAATGAGCTGGACTTAATGGTTCACGCTGCAAAACATCATCAGAGAGGTAGGTAAGTGGTCGGTTATTGACTCGTGCTTCTATCTCTATGACTACTGTTTGAAGCTCCTGCAGGTCAATCTTTTGGCGGTGTAGGGTTTTCCGTAGAGAACGTTTTACCGTACCAACCATGCGTTCATAGAAGCCTCCGTGCCATGGTGCTCTGGGAGGTATGAATTTCCAATGGCACTGCCGTTGATTTAGGGCTGTGCGTACCTTTGGATGTGTCCAGATTTTCCTCAGACATGCTTCTCCTGCCACTAAGTTGGACCCATTGTCTGAGATCATTAACTTAGGACAGGATCTACGTGAAGCAAACCTGCGGAAAGCCTGTAAGAATGCTTCGGCACTCATATCGGGAGTCACTTCTAGATGGACTGCCCTTGTTGTGGCACAAGTAAAAAGACAAATGTAAGCTTTTACTGGTTTCTTGTCTTTAGTGCCTGTAAGTGTTAGTGCTCCTGTGAAATCTACTCCTGTAGTCTCAAAGGGACGAATATGTACGACTCGTTCCTTCGGAAGTGGAGGTGGGCCAGGATATGGACACACTCTGGCATCGTATCTCCGGCAAACAACACAGGATTTGATTATTGATTTTACTGTCTGTCTACCTTGGGGTAGCCAGTACTGTTGTCTTAAGTCTGTGAGAGTATCTAATACCCCACCATGCAGAGTGCAGTATTTGTGATATGTAACACAATTAGTTTGCTTACTATGTGGTGACGAGGGAGCAATATTGGATTTTTTGCTTCCAAATCTATGTCAGCGTGCTGTAAGCGGCCTCCGCATCTGATTATGTTATAATTGTCAGTGTCTAACCAGAGACCCAGATCACGTTGTAGCTTCTTTGGAACATTGTCAAATTCTGTCCCGAATGTGTCGATCTGAGCTCTTTTGACCCAATACCTTAGGGCATTAGGGAATTTATGCTTGATTCCTATTTTCTTTAGAAAATCAAACACTACTTGGGTGACACCTATAAGTTTGTTCAGTTCAGAGTACCGAGTAGGATCAATTACCAAAGTCCGAGGTGGTTCTGGGTTCTCAGTGGGAACAGTAACATTGGTCACAATGACTTGTGGCTTTTGTTCAGGCCACTGGTCGCTGATTAGCCACTGAGGTCCATTGAACCACATCTCTGCCTTGTTAATTGCCGTAAAGTCAGTCCTCGGGAGAGATAGTCAGCTGGATTCTCTTTTGTGGGTACATATCTTAGTTTATACCCTGCTGACAACTCTCGTATTTCCTTAACGCGGTTACTCACGTAAGGATTCTTACTGTTATTGTTCTTAACCCACTGTAGTACTGCCTCATTATCTGACCAAACTACTGTTTCTTTAAAGTGGATGTGGCGTAAGGCCTTGATCAAATAATGAGCCAATCTTACTCCTAACAGTAAGGCTGTTAATTCCAGTTTGTGGCAGTGATCTTTTCTTTAAAGGTGCCACTCTGGCCTTTGATGTGAGCAAATTGGCTTGCCCATTTGTGACCAGGTAGCTACTGTTCCATAAGCCTTTCCTGAGGCATCACAGAATACATGTAGCTTAATGGTTTT